>OY856415.1:430415686-430645686 GCA_963693085.1 Alisma plantago-aquatica
TGGTGGAGCTACAATGACACAAAATGACAAAACCGTCGCTACAGGTTCATCGATACCATCGACCCGCGTCGATGGTATCGAGATGACATCAGGCGCACAGAAAAAAGAAAAGAAGGATTGCCGCTATCATGCTAGGTCGATACCATCGACCCGCGTCGATGGTATCAACACCGTCAGATATGAGTTTGTTTCAGATTAATCTTAATCGGACGGCTGTGGTTAATTGGTGACCTAATTCGTGAGATATACCTAATAACGGCGCCCTTGACTGGCGGAGGATGTCATTAGTTGCTGCACACATCCCGGATAGCAAGGAGAGAAGAACGGAGCATGAGAGCATGCCCCAGCCGATCCGGATGCTGAAGAAGACGAATTCCACCACCGAAAGGTGAGAGAATGCGGATTCCACGCCAAGGATCGATTGGACCTTCTCCATTCAGGGGTTTAATCACTCAATCACGTTTTCCTTCATGTTTTCCTTTTTCTTCTCCACATTGTACTCTGAGATGAACATGCGCGGCTAATCCCCTTTGTCTTTAGGACCGGGAGTAGCCCGGGGATTCATTGTATGATGATTTTATAATAGTAATTCATATCTTATCTCTTAAATCCGTGGTATAATTTCGTTTTCTGCAATATATTGTTATGCTTGATCACCATAATAATAACCTAATGCCCTTAATTGCTTTGAAAGAAGAATTAACGATTAAAAAGAGACGGAATTTACATTAATTGACAAATCCCTTGAACAAGGTGGTGTAAGATTAATGGTGCATACCGAGAGGTCGTTCCTAATGCACCTAGTTTAGGGTATAGGTTACTACGATGGTGGAACCGACCTAGACATAGGTAGTGAATTGTACCACGATAGTGGGCAATTCTGATTTCAGGCCACTACCCGGATAGAGAGATAAAATTGAGTAGCTATATAGAATTTAATACAATGAAAACCCACAGTGAAACCGCAACCCTAAAGATCTTCTTTTGAATTGATTAAACCAACATTTAATCGATTGATTGTTTTGTTTTATTTTTATTTTCTTTTAATTTTAACAACAAATCTCAACTATTAATCAGCTTAGCTGATCACGAGTAGTTAGTAGGAGTCCCCGACGATTTCACGTATCCTTGAGTTCGACTCGGGCCTCACAAAGACATGTACTACTTCGACGCGTTCACTTGCATTTCTGCCCACGGTAAATATGCGTCAATGATGAATTTATGTAAAAATGTTTCTTCTCGACCATATGCTTCATGGATCGAATTGGGCCGATTGACACCCACAAGAAACAGAAAAAAAAGGGTGCAATTCTGAAAGGCAGCGTTTCAAGTTAGAACATGTGTCTTCCTGTTCATATCGATTCGAGCCTTCGAGGCATACATTAGGAAGAAGGCCATCAGTGGAGTGTTGAGTAGGTGTTGTTGGTTCTCAATCGTGTGCTGGGAGAGGAGGTTCAAGGTATATGACCTGCAGATTGGAATGTTCGTCGGCAGGTTTGAGGACACCGGTGAGGTCACAGTTGTCTAGGCCTATATGCTCACAGGTCATAGAAACCGACATTCGTTCCAAAACAACACCATCTTCTGTATGCTCGGAAGGAGAACAAAACTTAAGGGAGATTTAATAGTAATGAACACATGAATATGACCCTATTCACTTAATCATGAGTTGGCAATATTGTACATAAGATACTCCCAGTAACTTTTCCGTCACCTTAATCACGCTATGATGACTCCATCCTATTTGATGAAATGCATGAATGTGTGTCTAATAGTGAATACAGTGATGTAAAATAATATTTATAGTTTCCACTTTTGTATGTAGTAATATGGTCATATAGGTATCATCCGATCATATGTTAAAGTGTATATTTATAATTACTTATTTCTGTAGTGATATGGTCATATAGGTATCATTTATCATGTGTTAAATCCAACTAAATTCTCCATAAACTTGTCCCCACAATGATTATTAGTAGCTAGGCTTCTATAGTCCACCGTTGTACAAAATTTGATGCTTATTGATAACTCTTATTCACCAAACACAAATAATAGAATATTAATTGTAACCAAGTCATGCACAAAATGACTATTTGACACTCGTTACTATCATAATCAATGAGAAAGAAATAAGAGTAATAAACTTGATCTTGAGGTGAGCAGCCATCTTCAATTTCATTAAGATGATTATGTATATCCATGTTACTCTAGGTGTTTTTATAATTACTTTATGCTTCAAATACATTTATGGTTTGAATGCTTATGTTCTTGAATGCTTTAAATACCTTTATGCTTTGAATGTTGTAAGAGTAACTCTGAAACCACTACGAGTAACTGATACAACCATGCGAGTAACTGAAATGAAAGTAACAGAATGCTTGAGTAACTGAAAAGTAATGCTTGAGTAACTGAGAGTAATGCTTGAGTAACTGAGAGTAATGCTTGAGTAACTGAGAGAAATGGTTCAGTTACTCGCATTGTTTTTTCAGTTACGCTTTGAATGTTGTAAGAGTAACTCTAAAACCACTACGAGTAACTGATACAACCATGCGAGTAACTGAACTGAAAGTAACAGAATGCTTGAGTAATCGAAAAGTAATGCTTGAGTAACTGAGAGTAATGCTTGAGTAACTGAGAGTAATGCTTGAGTAACTGAGAGTAATGATTCAGTTACTCGCATTGTTTTTTCAGTTATGCTTTGAATGTTGTAAGGGTAACTCTGAAACCACTACGAGTAACTGATACAACCATGTGAATAACTGAACTAAAAGTAACAGAATGCTTGAGTAACTAAAAAGTAATGCTTGAGTAACTGGGATTAATTCTTGAGTAACTGAGAGTAATGCTTGAGTAACTGAGAGTAATGGTTGAGTAACTGAAAAAACCCTGAGTAACTATCACAACCCTGGAGTAACTGAAAAAACACTGCAAGTAACTGAAAAAGGATTACAAGTAACTGAAAAAACACTGCGAGTAACTGTGACAATACTGCGAGCAACTGTGACAATAATGCGAGTAACTGAAAAAACCCTGCGAGTAACTGTAATAGCAGTTAGAGTAACTGCGAAAACACTACGAGTAACTGAAAAAACACTGTGAGTAACTGTCACAACCCTGCGAGTAACTGAACAAACACTGCGAGTAACTGAAAAAAGCCTACGAGTAACTGAAACAAGCCTGCGAGTAACTGAAAAGCCTGTGAGTAACTGTGAAACACTACGAGTAACTATGACAACAATGTGAGTACTTGAACGAGCACTATGAGTAACTCAAATAGCAGTTAGAGTAACTATGAAAACAATACGAGTAACTGAAAAAGCACTACGAGTAACTGTGACAACCCTGGGAGTAACTGAACGAGCACTACGAGTAACTCTAACAGCAATAAGAGTAATTGTGATAGCCTAGAAAAGAAACACTACGATTCAAACTCAGTTACTCTTATACTTTGTAAGAGTAAATGTGACAACACTAAGCGTATCCATTGCACACAAAGACAAACACATATTCTTCAAAAAGAATAACAACTGATCAGAACATAATCTTTGTAACATATTCAAAGTATACATACAGCAGCTGGAGCACAAGGTAACACAAAGATAGATTACAAACACAAGTGAAGTATATAGAAGGTTACAAAATCACATGCTCACCAGCTGAAAACTGCTTTGTAAAGTTTGAATTAACCATATTAGTGTGATGAATGAAAAGTTTGAATTAACCATATCTATTGATTAGAAAGCGATTTCAACAATTCAAGACTATTGCTAATATGAATACTATTGTACTGAGAAACAGGTAAAGACCTTAAAAAACATGGACACCACCAGAAAGTAAACAAGATAGTGGCCTCAGGGAGAGCTGGAGTACAGGATAAACCACCAGCGCCCTCCATCATACGGCCTCCAAGACTAAACAAATCACAAAAGACTTGACTCTTTGACTGCAGCAGAAAAAAGAACAGAGCAACAACACTATACTAAAAGCCGAGAGGAAGGAGCTCTTCTACGGATGCAACATGTTGGGGTGGATTTAGGTAGAAGGTAGGGTAGATGGTATAGCTACAAACGATGACAGGTTTTGATCGGATAGGTCAGCAGCAGCAAACAACTCAAGCAAGCATGCAACTACCACGAACCAAATTCAGACCAACCAATCACCGATGCTTGCAGCTTATTTAAGGGATTACTTAATATATGTATAATCTTGTTTATTTAGAAATGACCCGGTTTTTAGTGTATTACTTGTGCATTCGACTTGAGTTCAGTTTAGGTCTTGTCTTCGGTTCTTTCCAGCAATCGATCGGGCAGTATCATTCACTACCAAGCAACGCAGCCCGCCCGAACGAGTACTCCAACCCGATTAGATGGAGAGGACGAGCCCCGTCACAGATTCGCCGGAGGCAGAGGAGGAGCTCTGCCATACGTAGGATGAGGAAGCAGAATACCATACTTCGTCTCACTGGAGACTGAGGCGAAGTAGCAGAGGCACACTAGCACCCCACCTCTATCCCTTCGTCCATCTCACCGCACCCCGCCTCCCACCAACACACCGCCAGCCAGCATACCACTGCGAGGCTATAATTCTATCTTACTCACCCGACCAGAGTCTCTGTCTGGATCGACGAGTCACCAACCAAGAAACTCTATCGACGACTAAGCACGCAGGGGCGGGGCAGGGTCTCCAATCTCCATGGGCGGATGCATGAGCCTGAACGACAGTCAGGTCGGCGCGGGCCGAGATCTAGGCCGCGGCGGCTTCAGCATCAAATCCCCGCCGCCGCAGCCACAGACGGTGGTTCTATTCCCAAAGCTCGATGCTGACGAGCCCATTGTCAAACAGGTCCTTCCCGACCCCCAAAGGCGGTCCTTGACTGCCCTGCGTACCGACTACGGCTCCGCGGACTCACCCCTTAAGGCGAAGCATGGTTCCGGTGCGGCGACAGCGGATTACAGCGGCCTACAGAAGGGGAAACCCCTATCCTCCCCTCCATTTGTGTCGATGGTGTGGTCTGCCACGGTGAGGGAGCACCACGTAGGGGATAGGTTCGGACAGACAGGACGCCGTCGCACATCAAGCCGCATCATCTCTCGCTACCGTCAGAACCAACTAAGTAGAATTTGTGGGAAAATATTTACATATGATGCCATCGTGTCTCCTGTGACAGGTAGCACAATAAGTTACTCGCGCGGGCATTGTATAAATAGTCATACATATATACATATACATATATATATACATACATATATACATATATATATATATATCTATATATACATATATATATATACACATATATATACATATATATATATATACATACATATATATACACATATATGGGCGTTCATTCATTGCCCGCACGGGTAGCCTGGAGTTTCGCTACCCTGCAGCCAAAAAAGTAACTCTTCTGGCCACAAAAGTAACTCTGCTGTAAAAAAAAGTAACTATGGTGATAAGAAAGTAATTACACGACTAAAAAAGTAACTATGTACAAAATATACAGCAGATATATATATAAGGATGGGTTTTTTTTATTTTGGGGGGGCAAATGATATTATTTTTGGATAATTGTTTTAGAGAGCTAGATAAAATACTGCTCTGTAATTGCAATTTTTTTTTTGAAAAAAAGTGGTGGGAAGGGTCGGGGGGTAGCTACCCACGTGGGCAATAAAGATGGGCCATACATATATATACATATATATACATATATATACACATCAAATATACATACATATATATACATATATATAGATATATATGTATATATATACATATATATATATATATATGTGTGTATATATATACATATTACATCAATATATATATCAAAATTGTATATATATGTATATATTAATAAATATATATATATATATATATATATTGTTGTGTAGATGTATACATTCATACATACATATATATACTCAAATATATATACACATTGTATTTATATGTATATATATATGTATAATATATATGTATACATATATATTATTATGTAGATGTACACACACACACATATATATATATATATGCCGACAAAGAGTGGCTCAAGTGGTCAAGCATAGTGTCTCCTAACAAAGGGATCATGATTCAACTCTCAGTTGCTGCCTTGATTTACCACCTTCCCGGGCGTTCGGCCTCCGCCATGGGTGTGGGGGGGGGAATCTCTCTCTCTTAATCCCATATATATATATATATTTGTACATATATTCATTATACCTTATATGTATATTTTCTAAATAAATAAATACATACATACATATATATGCCATATGTCGACAAGGAGTGGCTCAAGTGGTCAAACACAATGTCTCCTCATGAAGGGACATGAGTTTGAATGTCAGTTGCCAACTTAGTTTACCACCCTCTCGGGTGTTCAGCCTCCGCCGCGGGCGTGGGAGATGGGTGAGAAATCTTTCTATCTTAATCCCATATATATGCCATATGTATATACATATATATACATATATGTAAATTCCTATATGTATTCTACCTTATGTTTTTCTTTGGACCGCATTTCTAACCAGTTAGACTGAAAAAAGACACATAGCTGGTTTTTTAGGCTTCTGGACCGGTCATCTACCAGTTCACCGGTCTGACCGGTTGGACCAGTTGGTCCGGTTCAATTTTAAAAACAATGGGCTATACATATTAAGAGTATAGGATTAAATGTTACAAGTGCCTCAGTAATAATACACTCTCTGACTCACCTTCCATTCTCTTTTTTGAAGCCAAACTAAAACCCAACAAGACCTGATCACACCACACAAAACGTAAAAGCCATAGAAAGTAAGTTAAGGCTTCACAAGCCCAAGCCGATAGCTAAAAAAGATTAACAATAGTATGTAAATTCAAGCTCAATTATTACACCAGCAAAGAGTAGGGAGAGAGCACCTAGTGAAAAAAAACTAGCTATTTGAAAAGGGGGCTATGGTTATTTACCTCTCACCTTTCTAGGGGATTTCACGACAATAGGGATCCCTCTTCATTACTCCCCAACACGCATGCACTAAGATGTGTGTATAGTAGAAAGAGAGAGAGAGAGAGCTTGGGTAACTTGAATGTTGCCTTGTAAAAGTTTATATAACAATATACTATTATACGTAACTGCATATATATATGCATAATACTTTTAGTTATATGAATATATTTTTCTTATTTGGATACAATGATAATACACATTCTATCCTAAAGTTTTGGATTGAAATGTGAGGATGCAATGCGCTTGAATTCTGAGCATCCATGTGCATGCCTACTTTGACAACATTCGTAAAATGAAGTGTCACATGCACACCAGACTAAGAAGTCGATTGAAAATATGTTACAACTATTCTTAGAAAAAATTAATGTCTACATAATATAGTTCTCAATCAAACAAATCTTTGACTAAATCTGATCATTAATTCTAAAAAAACTCTACGTTCCACTCACAACTGGTTTAAGAGTTCTTCTCTACCCTCATCTTGGTCGAATTAGGATCCTGAAAAAATATGCATGTTGTCTAACTCACCAAAAACTAAAATCGATATTTAGGATGTAAAGTTAATTGAATTTATCAATCCCATTGTCTCCCCTACCATCATCTCATAGGAAAGTAGCATCAAAATCTCTACAACGTATGTAGTATTGCAAAAGAAAATAAATAAATGGAAAGATGCACCTTTTACATTGCATTATAGGAAAACAATATGAAGTAGCAATAGTGGTCCATATCATTATTCTTCTAGCACGTGTGTTGCTAAAATACTCAATAGAATAGTTATAACAATAAATAATATATATTACATTAATCAAAATAGGTATATAGTATGCCTTTGGGCCAATAGATTCCATGTAATTGATGCATTCTTCTATGGTTTCTTTCTCCTCTTTTTCTTCACTATGGGATCTTGACCTTGAGCTCTCGTTCAGTACACGACCACAAAATGGGCTTTTTCTTCTTAAAGGAGCATGGGGAAGAGGATTGAAATCCCCATTTGTGGTGATAAATTAGTTTGATAGAATCTTTAATCTGTGATTTAATTTGTGATGTGTAGTTTTTCACCATGTTCTAAATGATATGATCATGTAACTTAAGATGTTTTTTCCAATAGTTTTATTTGGATTATGTATCACTTCTTAGAGTGTGGCAACCTTTTTTTGCTAGGTTTTAATCCCCAAAGCATGAATTAGCTGCATGGCTTAGGGCCCAATAGAAAACTTTAGCTATAAGGATGCATGCCTACTATCCATGCATTTTTATGTGATTTTTAATTACTTTATATCAATTAACTTTTATTTGATTGCATTTTTATTGAAAATAATGAAAAAGAGTTCCCTAATTACTCATAAAAACTTTTATTTCATTGGTCATTATCGTCACAAATTCATAACTAGTTCATATGATATAAAAAATAAAATGATACTCTTTGCAAAGCTAATAATTAAAATAAAATTAATAAAATTTTCTTTTAGTCCTAGTTGGCCGCATCACTTCCTACCTAAGATATTTAGAAACCCTAAAATTTAGGCATGTGAAGAGAAATTCTTATTATAAGAGAGCTAGGATTACAGAGAGTCTTATATATAGCCTTGTATCAAGGTATAATGTACTGCAGACATGACATAACATAAACTAAACCAATGCTAAAAGTCTTAACCATAAGGAGCCCAATTCTCTAATATAAAGATAACAATATAACATAAAGTACCACCATCACTCCCCCTCAAGACAAAGAGTACACACCATGTATTCCTAGCTTGACACATATAATAGAAAGATGAAGGTGGAATATGCTTGGTTAACATATTAGTTGTCTATTATACAGGCTTTACATATGGTGTAATGATCTTCTGGCCACAAATTAGGTCTCTCACAAAGTGGCAGTGAACTTCATTTTTCTTGGTACGTTCATGAAAAAATAGATTATTAGCTATATGAGTAGATGTCTGATTTTCACATTTGAGAGTTATTGGGGATGGGAGAGGAAAATCTAATTATTGAAGAATATAAGTAACCCATTGAATTTCACAACAAGTGTGTGTCATGTCACAATATTTTGGTTTAGTGCTAGAACGAGCCACAACAAACTAGTTCTCACTCCAACAACTGATGGGATGACCACACAATAGAACACAAAACCTAGAAATGAATTTTTTATCATTCACGTCTCCATCCCAATCAACATGTACATAGAAGGTTAACAACATATCTAAAGACTGTAGTTTCTTATAGAGGACACTCTACCGCGTGCAGTTTTCAAATATCGAAGGATACATTGTACCTGAATCTAGTGTCACACAAGAGGTTTACACATGTGTTAACTAAAAATAGTAACAACAAAATTAACGTATGCTAGGGTAATCATAAGTTAGATGCATTTCCAACTATGTGTCTACATTCTTTAGGATAAAAAATATGACTCCCTCTAATACAAAACTTTGTTGTGATAGTCCATGTGTTAAAAATGTGATTATAATTCAGCATATCAGAGTCCTTTGAGAGGTTGAGCATATACTTTCATTGGGATAAATAAGTGCCCTGATCTAAACATAAAACCTCATTGCCCAAGAAGTAGCAAAGTTGTCTGAGGCCCTTGGTATGAAAATGATGTTGAAATGCTTGTTTCAATTTTGAAATCCCATGGGCATAACTACCGATGATAATGATATCATCAACACAGATGGCGAGAATGATGCTTCTAGGTTGAGAAGAACTAAAGAAGAGGTTGTGATCACTAGACAATCCACAAAAATCTTGTCTAGCATGAACTCCATTGAGTTTTGTATGCAACGAGCGTGGTGATTTCATGAGGCTATACAAAGAGCATTGGAGGTTATAGACTCTTTGTGATGACTCCCCATGAGTACAAAAATTTGGTGGTTGTTTCATATACACTTCGTCCTCTAAATCACTATGAAAGAAGGCATTTTGAATGTCAAGGTGGAATAGAGGCTAGTCCATTGAAGTGGAAATGGAGATTACAATCTTAACAAAAGCAATGTGAGTGACCAATGATAAGGCTTCAAAGAAATCTACATCATATGTTTGGGTGAATCCTTTGGCACCAAGCCAAGCTTTGAGTCATTCCACTAATCCATATGAATTAAATTTGATAAAGCAAACCCTCTACAATCAACAATATTTTTTGTTTAGTGTGGGAGGGACAAGATCCCATACTATTATCACACAATGTTGTAATTTTCTCGATCATCACAACTTTCCAATATGGTGTTGAAGGGCCTCACAATATTCTTTTTGGAATCTGGATTAAGTTGAGTTGTTGGGCAATGGATATAGCAGTAGGAGAATTCTTAAATATACAACATGTATGAGATATATGATGGCAAAGAGTGCAAGGAATATACCTTTTCAGAGATCCATCCGGTGTGATAGATACTCATACGTAAACACTAGTGCCGCATCCTATGTCAGTGAAGGAGGAATGACAAGAGGATGGGTGATGGGTTCATGATCCACTAGATTCAATGAACTCAGTTTGAGGATGTGATTGAGGTAGGGATAATTGTGATGAAAAATCAAAAAAATATATCTAGTTCATGAAACATGATGTTGATATAAACATACATATAGTAGTTTCATGGACTATAGTAGTAATAACCTTTTTGGAAGGTAGAATAGCCAAGAAAAACTATTTTCATAGAGCGGGGATCAAGTTTATCTACTTTTGGATCAAAGTTATGCACAAAAGTAGTACACCAAAAAACAGACCAAGTAAGTTGAAAACCCGTTTGTGCGGGAAAAGAAGACAAAAAAGGGTTGTTTTGTAATTAAGGATAGTTGTCGATTGATAGGATAGAAGACAGTAAGAATAGTCTTAGACCAATAGGGCTAAGTTATTTTACCTTAAAACATAAGAGCATTAGAGATGTCATGCAAGTGACAATTTTTACTTTCTGCAAACCCATTTTTGTGGGGTGTGGCCATTACTAGTTGATAGTTCCATTTCCAGAGTAAAACAAAGAAACTTGAGACAAAAAAATACTCTAAAGCATTGATGGTATAGAATATTGTAATGGATTTATCAAATTGCATAGAGATCATTTCATGCAAATTCTAGAAAACACTAATGATCTTATCATTGGATTTAAACAAGTATATTCAAGTTGTGTTAGAAAAATCATCAAAGGTAATGAAATAGCAGAACCCTTAAAACTCATGGTCCATAAAGGACCACAAATGTTATCATGAATAACATCAAAACTATTTGTAGAACATAGACTAGTTTTTTTAGGAAAAGAAATTATATGATATTTCCCAAGCTTACATGACTCACAAGAGAGGCTTTTCAAACTATCTAAAGAAGGCTCCAGATGCTTCAACTAGTCAAGAGAGGGATGATAGTAACATTGGTGAAGTTGAAGACGTGTGCTCACAAGAAGGGAAGAAGAAGGAACACCATCACCAAAGTAGTCTGAGAATATTGCATCACAAAACAATGACTGCAAAGGTGACATTTCAAGTAATGGCATCAATCAATTTGGCAACATACATCAACTTAAAGGGAAAATGAGGAATATAGTGAACAAATTTGATAAAGGAGCAATGACAAGGGTGGTTCTTGAGCGATCTTATGCTACCAGTTTTGCAGCATCCCAAAACTTGCTAGATCTGGAAGGAAAAGAGTTCCATTCACCATTTTAGACCTAACTTTGAACTTCTGAGTTCTTCCTTAGCTCCCAATCATTGATCAGTTCTCTCATTTATTTTGGGGGAGAAGGAAGATAGGAGCATGAAGAAAACTAAAGTGAAGGTTGAAGATGGTAGAATCATATACCCTATACCCAAGGCAAAGGAGAATGCAACTAGATGGAAGCATTGTCTGACCAGTTATATGGTAGGTTTTAAACCACATTTACCAACTCTACAACAATATCTATATTGGTTATGGGAACCATAAGGAAGTATCGAAGTCATTGGTAAGAATGACATCCTATCCATTACCATATTTTCTAGCATAGATGATTTAGAATTTGTTAACAAAAATGGTCTATGGTTAGTGATAAATAAACCTATATTTCTCATCAATTGGTTACCTTGGGATGCTCCTATTAAGCAGACATTCGAGGATAATACTATGTGGGTTGATATTTCTAACTTCCTCTTGAGCTTTGGGATAGTCGAATGTTTGAGCACATAGGCTCTCATATGGGGATTCATATACGTTCAGATTATCAGACCATGTATTTTAATAGAGTGGATTATTCTCGCATTCAAGTTTTTATTCGTACTACCTGACTTTTCCTTCTGAATTTGAAGTAAAAAGTAATGAAGGAAATATTATTAAAATTGAAATTGAATATGAAAGGAAACTGGACATATTCAAAGAATGTGGTTTGTTAGGGCATGACGAGGAGTATTGCATGAATTTAATACTTAGAAGGAAAATAATGTTGGATCTACAAGGGGGGTGAATAGAGCTATAAAAATTTAAACTAAATTCATTAGACCTTCAAATTACTTCAAGAGACATCGTTGGAAATATGGAATTTGAGTGTAACTAAGAATACATAGCAAGGATGAAAGAGATTGAATTAGAAGAAGAATGCAAGCTATGTATAGTGGTTCCAAACTTCAAATTAGGAGAGTGTACATTCACTAACTAGAGAGATCAACCTCTAGGCTTTTTAAACCATGAATCACTCCTTATATTGCATTATAAGAGTTACCACATAAGGCATCCATGTTCAAGGTCAATGGTACCTATCATTCCCTTCAAGGAGAAGGGAGCCAACAACCAACCAAAGGACTTACCCATCAATGACTAAGAGTCTTCTACCTCACCAAGGACTTACACATTTTTACAACGAGTCTTCTGTCTTCACTAAGGACTTACCCACTCTTGTAACAAGTCTTCCTCCTTGAAGAAATTTCCTACTGTTGACTTGGATCTTTCCCCTTTGACTTCACCTTCACCAAGGAGAGCTTTCACCAAGGTACTCCTTCCCTTCTTCTTCAGCTCTCTTAGACAAGAGAGATAATCTTCATCTTCAAGGTTGAATGAGATATTAGGAGGTAGAGAAAGTGAGAGCCTCACAAGATATAAATGTAGGAAAATCGCTCTTACAAATCTCCTACTCTCTAACGGATGTAGCAAGTGATTAAGATTATAGGAGTGGAAGGAGGAAAATCTCTCTCAAATATTCTATAGGAACCTTTATCATACTCGTTTAACTAATGGTTGAAGCCCAAGGGGTCCTATTTATAGTTGGGGATGCCTTCTAGCCTCTAGAAGAACTTAAGGATGAATTATAGTCATTTGGGATGTTGCAATGGATCTATTTTTAAGCTTTGTAACACTCCAATAGTTAAAAACACTTTTTCTACACATTATGTATAGTGCATTCAGTTGAGTTTACTTTTGGGAAACTCGACCAATGGCACTATGCGACAAATAAATTTTGAGTTATCAGTCAAGCATATCCTAAATCAAACTCATCTGATGGCTTAAAATTGATTTGCTTGCGTACACTACAAAAAAATTGGCCTTTGTTGAAGAACATTTGTGAGGAACCATAGATTGTGAATAATGATGTCTATTTGTGAGGGCTCATCCTTCACATATGGGACAAAATCCCTCAATTGTGTTTTTAACATCCTTGGAAATACTAATCCCTCACAAATACATTACTCACTAATCATCCCGTGAAAAATACCATGCCAAATGTTTCCCTCTATCTCATATCCCTTCCCTCCATTCTAAAATACAACATTTGGAAATCAAAATTAAAAAGGAAAAGAAAAACCCTCCCCACTCGTTCCTCTACGCAAGAGGTCCTCCCCCTCTCCGCAGCCGTTCTCCTCCCCGTATTCTCCTTCCCACTCACTCACTTCCATACTCCGCACCGCCAGAACGTCTGAATCAGTCCCGTGTTCACTGATTCACTCCCATTGTAGTCAGCAGCAACCTGATGACGGCAATGTCGACGGCGCAAGACGACGATGTCGACCTCCTCCTTTCACTTGACGACCACATTCTAGAGACTCCACCAGGGTCACCGTCTACTACTACCCCTGCTCAACCCAGCGGCCAAGGTGTGCTTACATGTGGGACTTCATATTATTGATGTTACTGATGTAATCTCGGCACTTCATATTATTGTCTATGTTTGAAAATGTACCACTCACATGATCTGTCTTAGGGCGTTAGGGGTTTTAAGATTGATTAAAATCCACTCTCCACATCTAATTTGAACTCTAATCCATGATGGCTTGTTTAAGCATATTAATTGGATCGTCAAATTTTACTGATTACATCCTGGAATTTGACCTATTAATCTATAATAGTACAACTCACACACCTACGTTAGGCTTAGGCTACAACCATAATTATTAAAACATGGCGCACAGAACTCCAAGCTAAAGCTAATTGCATTCTGATACTCCCCTAAGCTGTGCTCATTTAGGTTGATTTGTTGCCCACATGTTAAAAATTCATAGATAACATCATTGATAAATATGTTATAACAATCTGGCTTAGTTTTTTTTATAATGGTTGCCTAAATCAACTAAGTTTTCTGTAGGGTTCTGTCTCCTTGAGAATGAGAATCTATGATCGAATAGTCTGCTTTGCAAATTGCCATCTTGCGGCTCATTTAGAGGCTGTTAACAAGAGGAATGCTGATTTTGATCATATTTTCAGGACAATGTCTTTTAGTCATCCACCTACCACAAACCAGTCAACTTCAGCAGGTCCTTTCCTATCTTTAAATGAACAATGGAGTCCTCTTCTAACATATTCCTTAATTAGAAGAGAGCAACTTCTAAATTTATATTTTATACTGATTTTATCTTTCTGCTCACTCTGATAGCTGGTTCTTCTTCTGCTGTTCAAGTGCTTCGTGGGCCAAATGTATGTGAGATAAAATTTCTTATGATGTACTACGCTGTTTTCTTATTGTCTACACAACTCTAGTAAATAGTTGCTGCAAGTAATCTTCTCTCCTTGAACAGGAAACTAGTCCCCCGGCTGATGATGGCAACCCCGAACTATCTGAAGCTGATATGGTTGTATTTTTTGGTGATTTCAATTATCGACTGTTTGGGATTACATATGATGAAGCAAGAGATTTTGTCTCTCAAAGAAGTTTTGATTGGCTTCGAGAGAGAGACCAGCTTAGAGCAGAAATGAAAGCTGGAAAAGTTTTCCAGGGGATGCGCGAGGGGCTGATACTATTCCCTCCTACATATAAATTTGATAAGCATAAGCCAGGGTTATCAGGTATAATTTTATGATTATTTTGAAATTCTTATCTCTATATTCTTTATGTCTTAAAATTACGGTTCTTTTTATCAATTTATTTATTTCTTTATGCTAAGTATTGACATTATCATTTTCTCCCATCATCATTAACACAATATATCAGAAGTTATCTGCTACGTCCGCTGTTGTTTTATACAGAATAAATTTGTGTAGGATATGATTCTAGTGAAAAGAAGTGTATACCTACTTGGTGCGATCGAATCCTTTATCATGACAATCGCTCTGCTTCTATGCAAGAATGCTCTCTAGATTGTCCTGTTGTTTGCTGTATTCTTCAGTAAGATCTCCTGGCTTTGTCTTGCTACTAATAAGTACTTAGTTTATAAAGCAAAACTAATATAAGAAATGCTATTCAGGTATGATGCATGTATGGATGTTACAGATAGTGACCATAAGCCTATCAGGTGCATATATCATGTCGATGTTGTGCGCATGGATGAACTAACAAAAAGACAGGAATTTGGGAAGATACTCGTGAATGAAGAAGTCAGATTACTACTTGAAGAATCACAGAGTGTTCCAGAAACCACTGTTAGCTCCAATGGAATAAGCTTACAAAGCCAGGAAGCCTGCACACTAAGCATAACCAACATCTGTGAGGACAGAGCTACCTTTAAGATCTTTTGTCAAGGGCAGGCTGGTCTGAAGGATGATACTAACGAAGTTGAGGTTCATCCTAGAGGTGCTTTGGGACTTCCCCAATGGCATGAGGTAAGCTTGCAGTTAAACCAGTTTCATGCTAGGACAAGTATTTCTGTAGAAGACATTACAGTTGTTTTACACGTTTATGAACACAAGGGTTACATCCTATCATGTTAAGAGACTGAAATAGATCAAATTAGGGGCTATTTGAGAGGCATAAATTTAGTCAAAGTTGCAAGAGTATTCCTCTAATGAAATGGTTAACCCGCTTTATGGTTATGACCTCGTTTTTCTGTTCAGCTTTAAGTCTACTAACCCACCTTGCGATCATGTTTTAGGTTACTCCTGCATTTGGTATAATCAAGCCAGGACAAACTATGGAAGTTTCAGTGAGCCATGAAGAGAGCCAGAAGGCAGATGACAATGACGACGGGATTCCCAAAAATTGGTGGAGTGAGGATACCAGAGACAAGGAAGTAATTTTGTCGATCAAAATCACAGGCAATAAATCAACAGAGCACAAGAGCCACCGGGTCTCAATTCGCCTTTGCCTATCTTCCAAAACTGTGGAAAAGGAGTCAAAAGGAAGTAGCTTTAGGAAAAATGAACCTAACAATTCAAATAAGTCCGAGCTTCACAGTGCACCCAGTTGCAAGGATGGCGCAGGTGATTCCAGGCATTCATAGACTTCGTGAAGAAATTCTTTTAAAAGAGATCATAGTATAGTATAATGGACATTAGGTTGTTCAAGTAGCAAATCCACTTCCTCTGCTTTTCTATTGATATCTATTAGCCCCTGTAAATACCTTGTGGGAACGTTTGCCCAACAAGCCCAGTGATAAATGACTAGGTGTTGGTGACAACTCCTGAACTGTAAATGGCAGGTTTATGCTGAAACTGGTTGCATTTTTCTAGCCGCTTCCTCCTGGGTTCTTCCTTATGCTTAGGCATGGCAACGGGTTGGGTTTTTCGGTTGCTGGGCTACCACAGGCGTTTTGGATGAGATGGGGAGCCCTAAACAGAGTTCTAATGGGACGACGTTTGCAGTATGGAAAATTTCTGCTCTAGATGAAACCACCATTCCTATTTTCCTATTTGGTGATGCGTATTCAAATAACAAGAACGAGGCAGTGGGCACGGTATTTGCACTTATGAGTGCAACAATTAGAAAGGACAGCAGGGTATTGTATTTTAAACATGTTCGTCTATAAGAACATTTATGTATATATTCTGAATTTGTTTTGTGAAACCCATCTTGTAGGGAAACGGATTTTCTCTTACTGTAAATACTGTTGGACAAATGCTTAAGATGGGGAAGTCAGTTGACAATGCCATATGCAAGTGAGGAATCTTCTTGAAGAATTTCATGCCCATCATGGTCTGCGCCCACATACAATTTTAGGAGTGAGAGAACATGTTTTCACAGGAAGGTAGTTTTTCTATTAGTCGTTTAATCTCACATAGATGTCACTCTTTTTACATCATTCTGTTCATGCAATTGGTGCAGTGTTTCTTCTCTAGCATCTTTTATGTCCAATCAGGAAACTGGCTTTGTTACACTAGGACAACGTGTTTTGGCACAGCCATTGAAGTAAGAGTTCTATATTCTGTGTTGCTTACTTTTTCTCAGACTGGTGTCCTATCCCTTTTTCTTTGTTGTAGTATTTTTGTCCAATAAATAATTGTGCAGTTATGAACTGATAATGGTCCTCAAATTCTGCAGGGTTCGAATGCATTATGGCCATCCAGATGTTTTTGATAGGGTTTTTCATATAACTAGAGGAGGCATCAGTAAGGCATCACGTGTTATTAACATCAGTGAAGACATTTATGCTGGTAGTATATTCTTTCCAATTTTTATTTCACTGTCTCTGTGTTGTCATGTTGTTCTCATCTCACTTTTATCAGTTTAACTTGCCTTCTGTTTGCTTTTTTATCCTAAGAGGTGGAATTGCTTTGTCCTGAAATTAAAAAATGCATAGTATTCTCATGAAAATTTCTTAAATATCAGTAAACACACGTGGGTTCATAGCTTACCAATGAAACTTAATATACATCTTCAAACCTTAATATTAATTTGAATATCAAATATATCTTTCTTATTTACATGTGTTTCACTCGATAAATAATATGTAACCTTCATATATTTGACACTTTTATCAAAGTAGAATCTTTTTCTAGAGTAGGCACGAGTCCATCTAAATTAGACTGGTAACTACCAAATTAGGAACACAAATCCAATGCTACAGGTCTTTTTCCAGATTTTAAAAATGAGTAGCCATGGCTGTAGATCTTGAGGCCTCCATGGTAGATTATGATGTGCCAACAGGGAAAAGGATAACCATCCTTTCAAGTGCATTATGAGCATAATTGATAATAATGCAGCAAAGACAAGCTCCTGAAGACTTCAGGATAACAAAAGAGCCTTTATGATAGTGTGAGTTTAAACACTCCTAAGTCAGAACATACAACTAGCAAACTTATCACACACCACTTGAGGGCCCATTTCACAATATCCTTGACTGAGTGTAGGTCATTCGTCTCTCATTTTGTTGTTGTTTCTGTCATATAAGTATAATGACAATTTTTTGCTGTTCCACTTCTTCCAGCCAGGTATAAGGCCCTCGCAAAAACCAGGGTCTGTCGGAAATACCCTTAGATAATGGGATATCACTTAGTTTTTGAGAAATTTTTCTGATTCTTCTTTGACATTTTGTCTTTTGTGTAACTGCAGTTAAAAGACCTTCAAGTTTTTACTGTTGTGCGGGTGATTTTCCAACTTGCAGAAGAAATTCCTTGCATTTCTGCTGTAGTGGTTGCTCTTTTATCTGAGGTATGAATCTGAATTATTTTACAGGAAATTAAAATCATCATGTTATTCTTTGTGAAATCAACAATGTAAGCTAAGAAGAGACTTTAACGATGCAAAGTAGCATAGTTCACATATCAGTCTATCGATTTGTATGTTGACTATGTTAAAGCCTATGTTTCAATATTCTAATGATCTGATATACATTATGTTTAATAGTGTTTCCACGATAGAGGCTGCAGGAAATGGTCTAGATGTAAGACGAAATGGGGAAACTAGGAGGGAATTGGTGTATGGAATAGATTGCAGGAATTGAAGCTTTGTTTGTATTTTGTGTTTGATTCTTTTGTCCCAGTTTAATATATTTTATTATTGATTAATTATAATACATCTATCTTAAATATTTACATCATATACTGTGGCCATCTTGTTAATCTCTATGATTAATTTCACACCTGATGTATCACTTCTTTTAGCTGAAGATGGTATGCTAAATCAAACTTATTGTACTATTATATCATACTAAAACCTTTAGGGCATATTGATAACTAAGTGATGTTATGATGTGTGCCTAAGCTTCTTTTGTAATTAGAAATTTATTAGTACAATAAACTAGTCTTGGTTGCAAACTTGCAACACAAAAGCTTGGATACAAATTACATATGCTTAATTTGTAGTTGGCTGACAAAATATCACTCAGATACAAAATTCATGGGTCCTTGATTACATGATTGAGAAATTAGAGCATCCTTTGTGTTGTAAACTGTCAGTGTAAGCCTTAAGTCTGACATAATCCAACATGCAAAAATGAAAAACCAGGTAGTCGGTCTAGCAATTAAGAGAGCTTTGGTACAAAAAAACTTTTTCTGAATTATGTGGATTTAGACAGTGTAACGAGCTAAAATAGATTTAGACAGTTTAACGAGCTAAAATAGAGTGAATGCAAAAATGATTAAATCCCCTAGAAACTATTTTTTTATTCATCTAAAGTTCATGTATAACATCACTGTAATCGCCTTGATCGAAAGAGAATGAAAATCAGGCTTCCTAATCTCCTTTCTGGGTAATTTCTTCAATTTATTTGAGATCCTCGTTATAAGAATTTTTTATATATTTGTTGACGTTGCATGTTGATCTTTGCATTGTAGAAAGTTTAATTGAGCTGTATATATTAATGCTCATTCTTGTTTCTGGGTTGAGTTTTTTGATTAAGTTTTGGTTGGGACTGGAATGGTGGTCAACATGGGCATGTAGAGAGGGGTTTGTGACATGACTCACTCGTGACATGACTCACGAAATGATGGATTTCGACGGACAATGCACCTTGGAGTAGACCAAAACCGAAATATAAGGGTAAGTTGTTTGTTGTACTATGATTTATGTATTACCTTTAAATTCTATTAATATAATGATTTGTCATTTTTAGGAGAAGAATATTCAAGTACCTAACCGTATGAGGCCTGACATTGATGAAGAGCACCACACCATTTGAAGGAATATGGAGACATTATAGATCTTATGAGTTTCTAGCATGATATGTTGATTGTCATCAATTTCAAATTTTAGAACCATATGTACTCTTTATTTATATCAACGTTGAGCACGCAATGTATGGATAAAATTTTGCTTCAATAACAGAAATTGGTTTGAGGTGATTTAACATTTTTATGTGTCATTTTGGTGTTGAATCTTCTTATGATGTAATGTGAATTAGTATAAAAATATTGCTTGAGGTTATGTATACAAAGTTTTCATTTAAAATCTGATATTCACTATAGTAACAATTAATTAACATTTAATAAATCATTCAATAATAAATAACCAAATCATTTATAGTAGTCCCTCATTAATATATTGATGAAGGTCCAGATTGACCATCAAAATTGCATTGATGATGACCACATAGCCCCTAAAAAATAATATTAATGAACGCATTATCCCTTCAAAAATATATTCTCCAGGACCATCAAGTCCCTCAAAAATGTATTTATGAGAACTAAACATGCCCTCAAAAATGTATTTATGAAGGCTAAATAGTCCCTCAAAAATGTATTTATGAAGGCTAAATAGTCCCTCAATATAACATTCTTGAGGGTCAGTTGGTCCGTGACAATTGTATTCGTGAGGGCCACTGGTATTTGTCACGTGAGTTCTCTTCACGGACCATTTGTGAGGGCCAGACCCACAACTGTCCCTATTTGTGAGGGTCTGTAGAGAGGGGTTTGTGACAGGACTCACTCGTGAATAATGGCCCAATTTTTAGTAGTGGTAGGAGTGTCATTTGAGTTTGTCCTGGAGAAACTCGACCGACCGTGGCAGTTCCTAAGATCCATCAAGGGTGTCATTGAGTTTATCCTAGATGAAACTCATCCTACAAAAGTCCCTATAATGAATTTTGGAAAGTGGAATGAAAGTGCTTAAATATTGATTTAAGTGATCTGGATTTTTTCTAAGCTTAATTACAATTCATACAATCATTAAAAGTGTACAACATGATTCTAAATGATTTGATGTCTTTTCCACAAAAGTGCACTTACATTGATTTTCACTTATCTTTCTCCAAGTTAAAATGTGCAAGTTAGGGCATTTGGAGTGTGTCCATACCTAATGTGAAATCACTAAAGTAGAAGCATTAGACACGAATAAGTGGAATGGTAAGTCATCATCAAAATAAGGGTTTAGTCAATTAGACTTTGAGTCAACATTCTCCCCTTTTATGAAGATGCCAAACAATTCCATAAATGTATAAGAAAGAATTTAAGTAAAATCATACCTTTGGATAAAACTAGGGGTGTCAATAGAATTGAGTTCATATGCCCCCCTCATTTGATGCTTCTAGAATTCATATACTCCCCCTCAATTGATGCTACTTCTCTTGCATAGTTAGCTGATGTAGCCCTATTTTAGGGCTTTATCTTGTGTCATATTGCATTTCAATCACATCTATACATGTTAGATTATATGTTATTTCCCCTAATATGCATATTTGTGTAAAATGCACTTATGGACATTATTTTCATGTATTTCAGGCATTTCGACCACACTTGAATGGAAGAGAGAGAGAGAGAGACAAGGAGTGATCCTATGGGTTTTCTACCCTAGGAGAGGCCTAAAGTAAAGTCTGAGGCTCCCTCAAGCTACCTCTAGTGGCCAAATAACCATTGAAGAAAAGATGTCCAATAAATCACCAAGTTTCAACTCAAAGTACTGATGTAGAGACCAGCACGACTGTGGTGCCATAGAACGGTTGTGCTAGCTCACTACAAACCAATAGAGTCAACTTCAAGCAGTGTAGGAATCACCATGACCATGCCCCTCAGAATGGTCGTGTTAGATGGACCCAGAATGACTATGCCACCTTACACGGTTATGTTGCAGTTGAGAAAGAATGACCGTGGAACAGAGAACAGGAAACCAACTCTAAGCCACCATGGATGTGGTGACCACCACGACCGTGCCACCCTTGTCCCACCATGGCCATGGTGACCAGCACGGTCATGCCACTTTTAGTTCAAACAACCCAAGTTTGTGTGATTTTTCACCACGATCATGCCACTCTACCATGACCATTCTCACCCCTTCCCACCATGTCCATGGTACCCACCATGGCCATGGTACCCACACATTCATGTTACTCACAAAAACCTAGCTACTTTTCCACTAGATTCCCCACTTTACCCCTACTTGACCTATTGCTTCCCCAACACCTATATATACCTAGGGGAGGGGGGGATAAAGCCCGGAGTTGGCCACCCCTAGCTACCTTCTATCACCCCATTTTTTCATTCCACCTATTCTGCTCCATTTCCACCTCCATTTCACCATTTTCACAACCAAAACCCTAGTTTCCTAGTATTTTGACCCTACTCCACCATCATTCCATGCCCCATGCACCTTGGAGGAAGGAGAAGAACGTCTTGCAACAACTAAATAGGATGATTACTCCATCTACATTGAGCTCCATGGATTCTTCTGCCTTTTTCTCCTTTCTTTCTGTATTTTGCATTTCCATGAGTCGCTAGGCCCCTTGGGTGGGTTGTTTGGGGTCAAAAATATTAATTCGATACCATGTTGGGGGAAAATGATATGTAAACATTTAATTTCATTTGCTAATGATTATGTTCTATTTACATCTCACTCTTCATGAATTGCATGTTGGTTTGTGCTTGAAATCACCCAGGAATCTAGGGAAATTGTTTGTATGTGTGAATTTTGGGATTTGCTCCTAGGTCCAATTCATGGATCCCTAGCTAGCCACCCATCTTCCTGCATTCTAATCAATTATCCTAACTCTAGGTGAGAGATCTAAGTATCCAAGTTAGATGAACTTTAGTGTGCTTATCATTGAGCTTTCTCAAGATTAGAATGTGGGTGATATGAGGCCTAGAACCTCACTTCCACTCCCATTACTACCCTCAACCCCTAATCATCCTAAAATCATCTAACCTAGAAACCTAGGCTTGTTTAGACTATAATTGAATTGCATCTAAACCCTAACCCAATTGAGCCTCGCAAGGGTAGTATGAGGTGTTAGGGACTAGTTCACCTATACAAAACCTATCTTATCCATGGTCGGTTAGTATTCTAGGGAAATTCATTTAGACTCTAGATTGTTGTTTGGTTTGATAATCTAAATGAGACTATAATGTTCACATGTAAATCCCAACCTAATTGATAAGTGCATCCCCCAAAAAGCCCACACACCTTTTTATTGCTTTAAAACCCTAACTGCCTTCTTGTTTATCTAATTTTAGCTTAGTAGTTGTTCACCTGCTTAGTTAGCTTCTTGCCTTGTTCTTGCTAGCTTAGGTCTTTAATTGCTCTTTTTCCATGTTTCCTAGCTTAGTGTAGTGTATACCTCCTCTTTCCTGCTTTAGTATAGTCTGCTTTTTTCTTTCCTTGCCTTGTCTTTTATTGCTTAGTAGAATTAACTATCTAGGGTTAACTTAGGTTTTGATCTCATTTGCTTTCCTTTACTTGCTTTCTTGTTCAACCCTTAGTTTAAATAACAAAACCAACCATCTACCCTCAAACCCCAAACTCCGCAGTAGGAACGTAGCCCAAAAACTAACCTAGGTATAGTGCCCACTTTTCTCCCTGTGGATCGACCCTATACTTTCCACCCTCCTATACTATGACACGACCTCGTGTTGTTGCAGGTGTAGTGTTTTGGTGTACATGAGTGTATCTGTGTAGGTCCTTATAACTTTTCAAAGTGATCCCCCGTGTGTCCTGATATTGTGGGGCGCATCTAGTCAAATATCAATTCATTAGTGAGTGCACCTCTGGCGGGACGCACCAAGCTTTCTGGCACTGTTGTCGAGGAGAAATGCACTCGACCTAGCTAGTTATTTTTGCTTTGATATTTTCCTACTTCCCTCATCATTACTATTATTTATTCTTTATTCTTTATATTCTTTGTTCGTACTAGTTTTCTAACTTATTCTCTTTTGTTTGGTTGTGCCTCGTGCATGTGACAAGCCACTCAGGAAAGACACGATGGAAGGCCAAAATGCACCTCAAAAGCCACTTCAAGATACTTCATACCTAGCAACTACAAATAGCCAATTGCTAGCCTAGTTGATCAAATGTGAAGGGAGCAATTCTCCATCCTTCTAGGTCTTCTTGGGCTCCTGCCCACCTTCTATATCTTAGAGGATGAGAACCCCTACAAGAACTTGGAATCCTTACTTGAAGTATGCTCCACCTTCAGGATGCCAACAACTAGTGATGGCACAATCAGGTTTACCTTGTTCTCCTCTTCCCTCAAATACAAAACCAAAGATTCATATGATTCAAGGAGGGACATCATGAGCTAGAAAGAGATGAAGAATGCCTTCCTAAGGAAATTCTACTGCATTGCAAGGTTGACACAAATGTGGCGTGCCATAGTGACTTTCAGTTAGATGTGCAATGAATAGTTTCACAATGCTTGGGATAGATTTAAGAAGATGTTGAGAGAGTGCCCGCACCATGATATTCCTTTGTGGAAGCTAGTTCAATCCTTTTAAACCTATCTATCTCCAAAGGATCAAGATATAGTAGACTCTTCTTATGGAGGAGTTTTCATGGATAGGTCACCCGGGGAGATATGTCCCTTGTTTGAGGGGTTGACAAAAGTTCAAGAATCTGATCTTCTAGCATGATGAATGAAGGTGGCCATGCATTTGGTGTGACATCTCTGAGTCATAGTGACTCAAGCCCGCAAGTGATGAAGATTCTTGGTGAAATGGTGAGCTTCATGAATAACCAAGTGACAAATGTTCCTGGTCACTCAGTCAATTCTATTGAGTTCTATGGTGAAGAAAAGAAGACACCTCACTCATATAGATACCATGAACCACAAAGTCCAAGATATAGATTAAGGTTTGAGGAGTAGGTTCTCTCTAGGTTAAAAAGATTTGATGATGTCCAAAAGAATGTTACAAGGCTTTAGGATAGGATAGAGAAGCTATCTTCCATACTTGCTCTCTGTTTTTCTTCAAAACCCATCTTGAGTTTCAATGGAGCAAGTGGACCAATGCCTTCTTCAAAAGTTTTATATAGTCCACCTCCCATGCAAGTGCATCTATACCACTTCCAAGTCCCTCTAAATCCTTACACACCTCCTCCCCCACCATCACCACAACTTTCCAATCAATTCATTTTCCAACCTCAATTTCCCTCTCCACCTCATTTTCAATACCTAGTACCACCTCACCTCCTACATATCCACAACATGTTTCCCCCCTCCACTAATAGCAAGGAAGTGTTGTGACAGTTCTAAGGAGTGGAAAATCTCCTGAGCAACCTACAAGTTAAACAAATATAGACCAAGCAAAGCAAATCAAAGGTAGACAAATGGTGATACTGTGATTGAGATTGCCGAAGATGATTCTCTGATACCTCCTATTAAGTTTGTGATACCATACGCTCCACCTCACACTCCATTTGGTAGGTCCCACCATCACTTGTGTTCCACTTCATGTTGATGCAAGCAAGTCCAAAGCAAGTGATCCGCCATTCGTTGAAGCATTAGATGAGCCACCGGAAGTAAGGAGGAGACAAAATCACAATGTTGACATTCTCAAGGTGTTTCTCTGAGTGAAGGTCAACATTCCATTGTAGGACACTATCAAGAAAATCCCATCATATGCCAAGTTTCTTAAGAACTTATGCACTGTGAAGAGAAGGTAAATGGGGAGAATACCAAAGAGAGTCAAGTTGACCAAACAAGTGAGCTCAATCCTCCAACACTCACATCCCATGAAGAGGAAAGACCTAGGAGCTCCACTCATACCTAGCTACATTGGGGGACGTTGCATAGAAAAATCCTTACTTGATTTGGGATCTAGCATGAATTGATGCAATATAGTGTCTACATTGAGTTGGGCTTAGGCAAGTTGAAACTGGCTCATTGCACTCTCCAATTGGTAGACAGTTCCATCAAAGTTCCAAGAGGAAGAGTGGATGATGTTTTGCTAATGATAGACAAGGAAAGAGGAGCAATGATCCCGGCTAATTTCATTGTTCTTCACATAGAGCCAGATGATAGGAGATCTTGATCATCTTGGGAAGACCATTCTTATCTATAGCTGATGTCGAGATGCATGTTTGCGGTGGCATAATGACAATCTCTTTAATGGACATGAAGATAAATATCAACATATACAAGTCCTCAACCTGGTGAGTTTGAGATGAGGATATTAGACATGGTCACTTCAAGAGTTCAATTGGTCATTTGGGAGGAGAAGATCTGGATGAAAGATTTGATGACAACTTTGGTGATCAAAGGAATGAGGAGCATAGCTTGAGCACAAGAGAACTCCAGATGGATGATTGATGCAAGAATCTCCAAGATGCCCAGCTGAAGGCATGAAACTCAGTGCTTATGGGAGGCAACCCATCTAGGTTTGGGAAATTTTCTCCCAAGCTCTCAATTTTGATACTTTTTGGTTGTTTTTATGCTTCTCAAGAAAACACACACACTTGTTTTTAATAGTTTTTGTTTAGATTTAAGATGTGTAGGTAAAAACATGTTGAAATGAGGAAAACTAGATGAAATTTAGACAAATAATTCATGAAAAATCACTTTGGATCAAAGATTTGGTGTTTTGATGAAGGACAAGTTGAAATGACTTGCTATAGTTCACGCCACAGTGGTGGCATCTTGGAATGGCTATGGTTAAATACATACAAATTGAACAACATCACCAGATCTAAAGAAAATTGAGAAAAATCGACAAAATGAGCCAACACGGTCATGTTATGCAACACGACCGTGTTGCATGAAGCCACCATGGCCGTTCTAAATGAATCCACCACGTCTGTGCTGCAACTTGACCCAACACTTACGTCAACAAGTCAATTTTGTTCATTTCATTTACTCATTCGACCTTGTGTGAATAGAATGTCTGTACAATGCACATAGTAGCCATGCAGCACTGGGCCAACCCTCTTCTACCCCTAATTCTTCCTCAAGTAAATCCCAATCCATTCCAAATCATCTTCGTACTAATTTTCCTACCTCCACCATTATTTCCACCCAATTTCTCCAGTTTCTCTCCATTCCAATCCACATACACAGAACTACAAAAATCCCTAAAACCCCACGTGTCTCCACCAAAATCCATCCACAATGAAGAAACTCACCAAGAAAATGGTGTATAAGACCAAGGATGTGATCTCCTACGTTTATCAACCCAAGAACAACTCTTCTTCAGTCCTGACATCATCTCAAGCTCTTCCGCCACCATTGGAAGCCCTTGGTTCACATGGAGAATCATCCCATATGGCGGCGTCGGTGGATCCCATGATGGAGGAGTCCTCTAGATTACCTAGCTGAGGTGGGATAGCAGCCCGAGAGTCCATTTCCTCCATATCACAACCACCACCATCATCACCCCGACCATCTACTTCAGTAGCTCAGACATCGACTTCGACCAATCCTTTGGCATCCATAGCACCACTGCCACAGTCGAGAGAATGACGACTGTTACTTTTATATGATGAATATGAAGAAATTCCAGATACATAGTAGGAGGATGCACCTAAAGCACATCATGAGACAAAATATGAGGGTAAGAGCAAGAAGGTGAAGAAGCCAAAGCACTCAGAGTGCCTGACACGCTGAGTGATTGCCACTCGCTACACTTTCCAGGAGATGATGGAGACTTTGGGCATCTTTAATTTTTTTCAAGATATCTTGGAACCCGTCATGTTATTTGAGGTGTTGATCACAGTCCAAGAGACTTATGTAGAGCTTACACAATAATTTTGTGCAACCCTAGAGAAAGTCTCATTGGACGCCATTAATGTGACATCGGGGAATGGAACTTAACAAGTCATTGCATCCTTTCTCAATGGCATTTTTTCTCCCACCCCTGAGGCAGTAGAATTACTTGATCAAGGGAGCACAGATAGAGAAATCATTGTGAACTATGTAGCCATGTGGAAGAGCTTACCGGGAAAACCAAATTTGTTTCAGGAAAATCAAAGACAAGTTTGATTCACAATCCCATCTTGAGATACATTCAGAAGGTCTTGGTGAACACCATCTTCGCCTGGTATGAAAATCAAGACAATTGTATAAAGAAAGATCTCTTTATGTTGGGATGGATGGTGTAGGTCAAGCATGTAAATTAGGGGTCGCTCATCATTGATCACATGAAGATAATCTCATCCAAGAGAAAGAATCCTTTTAAAATGGGAGGGATTGTGACTTCAATTGCTCTGGCCCTGGATCATGATATATCTGGTTACACCAACGAAGAAGGAGGGAAGCTCATGGACTTGCACGACTTGACTCTCTCATCCATGATTTCGGTGATTGATCAAAAGATCTTCTACCAGGTCAACCCTCATTGTGCAGGAGTTTCATTGGAGCTCCTCTACCATGCTACACCGCTCCTAGAGGGGTGTGGTCCATCTCCACATTTTTTGGATATCTTAAGGAAGTGGGAAGAGGAGCATCCTAGAGACACATGGAAGCAACATCTTAGAAATATGCCTAAAAGACTTGGAGAGTCACAAGAAGCTGTCAAGAGGAGGAGGATAGTTGAGGAGAGATAGACATGTAGGGTGAGGTGACAAGAGGTGGATACATCACAACTGCCACAACAACTTTCAGTGAACACATATGACATGTCGACTATACATGTGTAGCTGGAGGACACTCAGAGCACACATGATAGAATTCTAAGGGCATAGGAGGGATATCAACACACACAAGATGCAATGTGGTTGGATCATCAACAGATGCATTATCAGATCAACCACATGTATTAGCTTCAGCATGCCTAGGCCCAGAGCAACCTCCATTGGGGGGAAGATTGGTGGGGTGCACTGTCTGCATACCAAGATTCCTAACTGCCTCCGCAGTCAGACTACTGGGGCTCCTACTACCAGCATCCTCCACTACAGGGAGTACCACCAATGGATCCACCACAATGATCATCAACCCTATCACTCCTAGACTTTAGTGTCATGCTGAGGACAACATGGTTAAAAAGTTAGGGGTGGTAGGGCGGTATGCCCTTTTTCTCATTTCACCCATTTTGCATTTCACCTGCCATTTAGTTTTGTTTTCTTTCTCTTGCTATCTAGATTAGATTTTACCTTCTTTTCATGCTCGCAGGTCATGTAGTTTACTGTCTGTCAATTTTTTTTTTCAAAAACATTTCTTTTTTTTTCATGCATTGCATATCATGTATTTTTTTTGTAATTTTTGGTATGTTTTAGCTAGGATTTGCTTGTCTCCTGCTTTATTTTCCATAATGAAGTCTTAGATGGGATTGAAGGTGATTTGGCACCATTTTGGCTAATTTTGCCCAAATTTAGAATTTCTTGCCTAAAAGTGTGTTTTGACCCAATCTCTACCTATTGGATTGAAAATGACAACCTTGGACAAATGCAAGTGAATTATCATGTTTTATTGTTAAATGGCCTCAATCTTGACTTTTTACATGTGAACCACCTCTCTCAAGATTGTGAATTGTTTGGTTGGGTCTTGGTTGAATCACGTCATAAACACTTAGAGTTTGTAGAATGTCATGATAGAAATGTGGTTTTAATATTGCTCATTCATGTGGTGTGTCATTTCTAGATGAAATTGTTGGAGTAACTTTCATGTAGGAGATATCTAGTTGATATGAACACTAGTAACCCATCTTTTACTCACTTTTCTTCTACCATCTTCTTACCTCTCTACCCCATGAAAGGATGCCAAAGTGCACACATTCAGCCTTGGCCACCTCTAAAAGTTTGGGGTGGCCATATCCATACCCCCACTTCACTCTCATCATCATGTGCCCTATCCACATCAAGCGCAAAGAAAAAGAAAAAACAAATAAAATACTATTATTTAAGAGCATCTAAGTAAAGAACAGATGAGTGTGTAAAAGCACTCCAAAATCTTACTGCAACCCTTTCTTCCTTTTGCATGCCCATGGAGATAGGAAACATCAAACCTAGCTCATTTTTTCCCTTTTTGCAGTGATGTGGCTTACTTAGTGTGGACAGACATATGAGATTGAATGCATGAATGTAAAACAAAAAAATTAGTCATTTTTGACCTTTGCTCCCATGAAACAGTTTATCCGGAGTGATATGACAACCATATGAATTGATTAGGTTTTCTATGCTCTGTATTTGAAGTTTGCAGGCTCAGTGCTCTAATCATGATTAGTTTGTGAAAGAGGAGAGGAGAGAAGTGGAATTCAAGTACTTAGTCATCTTTGAGCCCATTTAGTCAATATGCATCTATTGCAATGCTTTTGTCATTTCTTGATTGTGAAAAAAAATTACAGAGAGATTGAGTGGGATCATACTTTAAGAAAAGTATATTTTAAGTTTGGGTGGTGATGCAACCCTATTTTAGGGCTTCATCTTGTATCATATTGCATTTCAATCACATCTATACCTATTAGATTTTCTATTTCCCCAAATATGCATATTTGTGTAAAATGCACTTATGAACATTATTTGCATGTATTTTAGGCGTTTGGAGCATGGTTGGATGGAAGAGAGAGAGGAGTGATCCTAGGGTTTCTCTACCTTTGAAGAGGCCTGAATTATAGTCTGAGGCTCCCTCAACCTACCCCTAGTGGACAAAGCACCATTGAAGCAAAGATGTCCAAAAAATCACTAAGTTTCAACTCAAAGTGTTGATGTAGAGACCAGCATGACCGTGGTGCCACAGAACGGCCGTGCTAGGTCACTAAACTTCAAGCAATGCAGGAATCACCATGGTTGTGCCACTTAGAATGGCCGTGGTAGATGGACCCAGAGAATTCATGCCACCTTGCATGTCTGTGTTGCAGTTGAGCCAGAATAACCATGGAGAAGAGAACGAGTAGCCAACTCCAAGCCACCACGGCCGTGCCACCCTTATCCCACCACAGTCGTGGTGGCCACCATGATCGTGCCACTTTTAGTTCAAAACTACCCAAGTTATTGTGATTTTTTACCACTGTCGTTCCAATCCACCATGACCATTCTCACCCCTTCCCACCATGGCCGTGATACCCACCATGACCATGGTACTCACAAAAATCTAGCTACTTTTACACTGCATTCCCCACTTTACTCCTACTTGACCTATTGCTTCCCCCACACCTATATATACCTAGGGGGAGAATGGATCATGGAGTTGACCACCCGTAGATACCTTCTATCACCCCATTTTTGCATTCCACCCATTCCACTACATTTCCACCTCCATTCCACTCCATTTGACCATTTCCACCACTGAAACCCTAGTTTCCTAGTGTTTTGACCATACTCCACCATCATTCCATGCCCTTTGCACCTTGGAGGAAGTAGAAGGACGTCTTGCAACATCTTAAGAGGAGTATTACTCCATCTACACTGAGATCCATGGCTTCTTCAATGTCTTGCTCCTTTCTTTTTGTATTTTGCATTTCCATGAGTAGTTAGGCTCCTTGGGTGGGCTGTTTGGGGTCAAAATATTACTTTGATACCATGTTGGGGGGAAATGATATGTAAATAATGTAATTTTGTTTTCTAATATTATTTTCTATTTCCATCTCACTCTTCATGAATTTCTTGTTGGTTTGTGCTTGAAATCACCCATGAATCTAGGGAAATTACTTATATGTGTGAATTTTGGAATTTGCTCCTAGGTCCAATTCATGGATCCCTAGATAGACACCCATCTTACTACATGCTAATTAATTATCCTAACCCTAGGTGAGAGATATAAGTAGCTAGGTTAGATGAATTTAGTGTGCTCAACATGGAGCTTTCTCAAGGCTAGAATGTGGGTGATGTGAGGCCTAAAACATCACTTCCACTCCCATTACTACCCACAACCCCTAATCATCCTAAGATCATCTAACCTAGAAACCTAGGCTTGTTTAGACTCTAGTTGAATTGCATCTAAACCCTAACCCAATAGGTCCTCGCAAGGGTAGTAGGAGGTGTTAGGAACTAGTTTCCCTATACACAACCTATCCTATCCATGGCCAGTTAGTAGTCTAGGACAATTCATTTATACTCTATCTTGTTGTTTGGTTTGACAATCTAAATGAGACTATAGTGTTCACATGTCATCCCCAACCTAATTGATAAGTTCATCCCCCAAATAGCCCACACACCGTCATATTGATTTAAAACCTTAATTGCCTTCTTGCTTAGCTAGTGTTAGCTTAGTTAGCTCTTTACCTACTTAGTTAGCTTCATGCCTTGTTCTTTATTTATTCTTGCTAGATTAGGTCTTTAACTGCTCTTTTGTCCTGTTTTCTAGCTTAGTGTAGTGTAGACCTCTTCTAGCTATCTTTAGTATAGCTTGCTATTTTCCTTTCTTTACTTGTCTTTTATTGCTTGGTAGAATTAACTGTCTAGGATTAACTTAGGTTTTGATCTTGTTTGCTTTCCTTTACTTGCCTTCTTGTTCAACCTTAGTGTAATCAACAAAACTAACAATCAACCCTAAACCCTAGACTCGACAGTAGGAACCTAGCCAAAAAACTAACCTAGCTCTAGTGCCTCCTTTTTTTCATTTGGATTGACCATATACTTGCCACCCTCCTATACTATGACACAACCCTGTGAGCTTGCGGGTGTAGTATTTTGGTGTACGTGAGTGTGTCTGTGTAGGTCCTTATAAATTTTAAAAGTGATCCCACCACGTGTCCCAAAATCACAGGGTGCATCTAGTCAAATACCAATTGATTAGTGTGTGCACCTCTAGAAGGACGCACCATTATCTTTTACAACATTTATAGAAACTATATCTTCTAATCATATATGTCTTCTACATATATGTATTCTCTCCTTTATATTAGACATGTATTCTCACTTTGTCATTTCAAAAAGTGAGGGGGTTGAAGAGCTAAAGAACAACTTGTTAGAAAAGGGAGTGTAGAAGAGAAAAAACCAAGGGCTTGTCCAATCAATATAGATAAAGAAAATTAATACATGTATTAAAACAACCCTAGATGTAGTTCTAGCTAATAATCAAGGAAAAATAACGAAAGGTCCTTGAAATTATAACATAATGTACCAGAGAAAACTAATAAATCACGATTTTGACCCTTGAGATGACGGAATTTGCAAAAAAAAATGTCAGGGCTCATGACTATATTCACGAGTCTTTCTCAGAAGGTCGTTTCTACATCAAAAACACTAGTCTTGCACCAAAATCTGGCACTAGAGTAGAAATTTAAAAAACTACATAAAATCTTCAGGTGTTCCAATTTTTACATATAATGTTGCTTTGTTTGTTGCACATCACAAGGCTATGCAAGAAACTCAAGATAGTAGGTATGCAAGTTAAGGAGCAAGATAGAGTATGTTTTAAAAAAAGATACAAGCATAGCATATACTTGGATACCAATTTATGAACAAGACTAGAACTACATATAGATGGACTACTAGTAGATGATATCACAATTTAGGACTACTAGTAGGATCTAGATCATTGAAAAAAATTCACAATTTAAAGAACAAGATATGATTATATGTAGAGAAATATCCAAACAAAGAGATATGCAATTTTGATCACATGAAAGGATATTACTCACTTGCAAGTATGCACCATTACCAAAAAAATGATTACATCTAAGAATCTCAAGGTTGCAGCTAAGCAAGATATACAACTATATAGATGTAGCAAGTTATAGAACAATGGAAGCAATTTAAATCACAACCAAGAGATTCAAAGAGATCATCATTAAAACATGCATATCAACTCAAGATAAGTAATTGCAAAATATAGATATACCAATTTTGAGCAATTAGATAGATAGAGTGGTATGCAAACAAAGGAAAGTTAAAGCATGATAATATGCACATATAAAGGTACCAAGGGGAGCATCAAAGAATAAGGTTATTAGTTGAGAAAGTCTAGTTAAGAGAGAAATTTTCATTCAAAAACCATATGTATATTCTATGCACAATGTTTTTGGTTTAGTTTATGAGTTGAACTTCTTGGCAACAATGACTACTAGAAAACGTTTTGGTGCTTGTTGATTGAGTTTACTTAGGAAAAACTCAGTTGACATCAAATGTTGTCAAAAAGCACATATATTTCAGAAAATGATATCTAGATGCATGATAAAAATATAAACCATATCCAAACATATGTAAGCAAGTTAGTATAGCACTATGAAAGCATTAGGGACAATTTTTGAGCAAAAAAATGATGATAATCAAAATATACCAATTTTAACTCAAAAATCTTATGTAAAGAGCATACTAAACTTGACAAATACAAGCAATGATTGTATATGAGAAAGAGTACCATTACCTCTATACTTACAATTTCTTTTCAACTTGTTGCCACCCCATACACATCTCACATTTTTTATGGGGATTGAGAGACCAATTTGTAAAGCAATATCTCAAGTCAATCCATTTTCAAGTGACCTAAAAGAAGAAAGATGAAATGGTCCCAATCATATTTTTGGGTCTGGAGGGGTTATCTTAGAAGCCCAAGTCCCATTACTCTTGAGGTTTTTTTCTAAAACACAATATGTAGCATAATGGCCAAGTTCATTGCAATGATACCATGAGCCCATAGACTTGGAACTAGAGGATTCTTCATTAAAAAATGAAGGTTCTTTGTCTTTGTTTTTCCTTTAGTTACTATTAAGTCCAAAACCATCTCTACATATTTACTCAGTAGTATGATCTAGGATTTGATTAAGAATCTTTTTATCATCTAAGAATCTTTGCATATAGGACCTCAAACTATGATTATCATGCATAAGAGAAGTAATAGTCGAAGACTATTGATTGATATCATCTCTAGAATGCAAAAGGTCTATTTCTAAGCACAAATCTTTGGTCATAGAAGAATCATTTTCATTATGAGCAGAAACAACATATTCTCTCTACTAGTAGTACTAGAGCAAGATTCAAGAACATTGATTTTAGCAAGCAAGGAAGCATTTTCTTTTTCAAGAAAAATGATCTTAGGAAGATAGATACTATTTTTAGATCTATTCCTTATAAAACAAATTCTCTGTCCTCTTTTTTATTATAAGAACATCAATGTCAAGCATGATAGAAATCACAATTTTAGTATGCTCTTCATTATAACTATTAATTAGAGGTTGAGCTTATAGAAATATAATCTTATCAAACAAATTAGAATTTTCAAATTTAAGAGAGTCTACTTGAATAAGATCAGCATTGTTTTCATCTTGCAATCAAATTTTAGCATGTTCAAGATCATCTTTTTCTTCATATAAGTTATCAACAATTCTAGAAAGCTTTATTTTTTCTTTTTCTTTTCAATAGACGAGGCATGATTGGCATAAATATTTGAAACTAAAGATTCTTTATCTAAAGAGTTTAGATTTACCTCATTTGAGTCTTCATTTAAACTTGACATGAGAGCATAATGACATTCTCCATCTTCACTAGATCTTGAGCTAGATCCTCCACTAGATTCATCACTTGATCTTGAGTTGGAGGAGTCACTTGAGCTTTTGTGCCACTTTTCCTTCTTCTTGTGCTTCTCTCTCCTCTTGTGGAGAGGAATCTTTTTTCCTCGTGAGAAATCTTTCTTGAAGTGATCCTTCTTTCCACATTTGAAGCATTGGGTGGAGGAGGAAGGCTTGCCTTTGTGAAGTCTACCTTTGGAGTATATATTATCTTCTTCAACTTGAGAGGATGGAGAAGCTCGACTAACAATAGCTTCAACCAGGACTTTGATTTTAGCCTTCTTCATTATCTTGAGCTCTTTCACTACTTCTCTTTCTTCTTCATCTTGCTTGTCAAGTTTAACTTTAAAAGCTTGTAGATTTCCAATGAGCTCTTTAATAGGAATATCACCAAGAATATTTGTTTCTTCAATGGAGGTCACCTTAGATAATTGCCAACTATTGGGGAGAGTATTAAGGATCTTTTAATTTATCTCTCTTCAGTCCATCAGATGACCTAGAACAACAAGACCATTCACAATGATATTGATACTTGAGTACATAATGTCTACCCTCTCTTGCCTTCCCATGTTGAAGTTTTCAAGGAGGCCATTGAGCATATAGACTTTTCTTTTCTTCACTTGCTTAGTCCCCTCATAAGTGACATAGCTTTCTCCATACTTCGTAGGTCACCTCACAAGAAGAAATCCAGTTGAACTTGGTGGGGGAAAGAGAGGCATAGAGAATGTTGATGGCTCTTGCATTCAAGCCTTCTTTTTTGAAAGTAGCCTCATCCCATTATTCTACATTTGTCTCTGGCAGCTTGTATGGAAGATCCACCATTCTCCATATCTCAAGACTTGATCATTGGATGTAGTATAGCAACCTTCTCTTCCAATAGAGGAAATTTCTCCCATGAAAGATTGGAATGTTGATGAGGTATCTCTCACGTTGATAATCATCCATCTTCTCCTACTTATGGAAGTACACTTGGAGAATACCTGATCTAATACCACTTGTAGGATCTAATGATGATGGGATTCTAGAGGGGGGGTTTGAATAGAGCCAAAAACACTTAAATAAAATTTATTAGACCTTCAAATTACTTCAAAAGATAAGGTTGCAAATATGGAATTTGAGTGAAACTAAACATACATAGAAAGGATGAGAGAGATTTAATAAGAACAAGAACACAAGCTAGGTATAGTGGTTCCAAACTTTAAACTAGGAGAATGTACATCGACTACCTAGATAGGTCAACCTCTAAGATATTTCACCCATGTCTCACTCATTATATTCCATTGTAAGAGTTATAATATAATACCTACCTAATCAAGGTCAAGGGTACCTAGCATTCCCTTTAAGGAAAGGAAGTCAACAACCTACCAAAGGACCTACCCAACCATGAACAAGAGTCTTCTACCTCACCAAGGACTTAGCATCTTTTTCAATGAGTCTTTTGCCTTCATCAAGGACTTACCCACTCTTACAAAAAGTCTTTTGCCTTGATGGAATTACCCACTCTTGATTTTGATCTTATGCCTTTGACTTCACCTTCATGAAGGAGAAGCTTTCACCAATAGACTCCTTCCCTTCTTCTTCTTCACCTCTTTTATTCAAGAGAGAAAATCTTCATATTCAAGGTTGAATGAGAGATTGGGAGGTAGAGGAAGTGAGAGCCTCACAAGATATACATGTAGATTAGCTCTCTTACAAATCTCCTACTCACTCTAATGGATGTAGCAAGTGATTAAGATTATGAGAGTGGAATGAGGCAAATCACTCTTGAGTATACTATAGGGACCTTTATGGTGATTGTCCAACAATGGGATGAAGCCCAAGGGGTCCTATATATTGTTGGGGATGCCTTCTACCTAGTAGAAGCACTCTAGGATGAATTATAGTCATTTGTAGTGTTGCTATGGATCTATTTTTTGAGTTTTACAACACTCTAACATCTAGAAACACTTTTTCTACACATTTCGTACAATGCGATCAATGGAGTTTAGTTTTGGGAAACTCAACTGATGGAGCTATGTGACAAATCAATTTTGAGTTGTTGGTTGAGTTTATCCTATATGAATTTGACTTATGGCTTGAAATTGATTTATCTATGTAGGGGTGTCATGAGTTTGTATTGGGGAAACTAAGCTGACCCTGACAGTTCCCAAGATCCATCAAGGGTGTCGGTCGAGTTTATCCTAGATGTGTCTCGACCGAAAAATTCCCTGTGATACATTTTGGGAAGTGCCATAAGAGTTCTTTAATATTCAATTTTAAGTGCTCTTTATTTTTTTCTAAGATAAATTGCAATTCATACAATCATTACATGTGATTTACAACACGATTCTAAATGATTTGATGTCTTTTTCAAAAAAGTGCACTTGCATTGATTTTGATTTGTCTTTCTACAAGTTAGGATGCACAAGTTAGGGCATTTGGAGTGTATCTATACTTAAATCTCAAATCACTAAAGTAGAAGCTAGCATTAGACACAAATAAGTGGAATGGTTAGTCATAATCAAAACAAGGGTTTAGTCAATTAGCTTCAAGATTCAAAACTTTGAGTCAACAAACAATATGAAAAGGAAAGAGGTAGTTGTTCTGTCTGTATGAGAAATACATAAGCTTCTTGTTCTTCTAGAAACTCTTAGATTGAAAATAAAATTATGGGAAATGTGTTCTTTAGATGCTTTGACTACCATTCCTATTTTTGAGATGGAATTGAATCAAAGTTTATCTAATCAAATAGTCTCTCAGTGTCATGTAATTCCTCCTCAGATTATTCCTAAAGCTATAAATGGTAATTCTAAAAGTCTCATCAACTCTATCTTTTATCCAACGAACAAAAAGGACCTTAGTAAGGGTCTGAATGGTGATCATCTTGAAATTGAGGCAAGTAGTAATACATACCAAAGGAAATGATGCCATCCAAGTAACCTCTTAGAATGTTAGAGTCTTGAGAAATAAAGTTATTAATGTTAATTTTTTTCTCGTTGAAATGAAAATCATAGGGAAAAGGTTAATTGCAATTATGAAAAAAATATTTTGCACAATATAACTATACTTCCAATCATGATTCTCAACCATTGGGATGAGTTTTAGTTCTCTGAGGTCCTAGTTCTTGTGATATTCATAAATTTTTTGAAAATGACCAAATAGTTCACTATGAGGTCAGAATTGATAATTCTTTTTTTCAACCATTCAGAAGTATATGTTCACAATAAAGATAATGATAGATATTGCTTATGACATTGTATTTGTAACCTCTCTAATGATATTGATATTCCATGGTTCAATTTTGGGGATTAATGTTGTCAGGGGTGAAGGTAAAAAGATTGGCAAATAACCTCCGTCCATTAAATCTATGGATGAATTCAATGAATGTGTTTTCAATTGTTCTTTACATGAACTCGATATGAAAGGACCTCTTTATACTTGGGATGATCACCAAGTTGGTGACAAATTTGTGACTACCAGGATTTGACAAAATTCTATATAATTCAACAGCTTTAAATAATATCTCTAATTTCATTGGCAGTGTGAAATCTAACATTATAGGTGATCATTATATAATAGCCTTAGATGTGGTAAATCCTCATATCATCAAGGCTCCTTTTAGATTTATTAACAATTGTTCTAAAGAAGGTGATTTCCTGACTATCGGTAAAGATGTGTCAACTACTAATATTGAAGATTTCTCTATGTTCAAAGCCTATAGGGAACTTCAAATTTTAAGGAACAACTCAATCCTTGGAATCACTCTTCTGTTGGTGATTACTTGTTAGATTCTAAAATAAAAGGAAATCAAGATTTAGATTCTTCAAAAAAGTGTGACATGAACCCATTGAACTCTGATCTTGTTTTTAAGGCTAATCAACTATGAAAAAATCTCATGATGCTTCTTTCAAATAGGAAAATCTATTGAGACAGAAGTATCATATTCAATGGATTAAATGTGGTGATTCCATTACTAATTCTTTCTACTCTTCTCAAGAAACAAGATGGTACATGAACAATATTAGATACTTATTGAGGGTAATGTTACTTCTGATCTTCCTACCATTAAATTGTTTGTCCCTAACTAATATAAGGAGATATTCAATGAAAATTATGTTGGAGGTGTCTAACAAGGTGAACGTCTAGGACAAATCAATCTTGTGATTACAATAATACTCTTATCAATCCTATTATGTAGAAGGAAATTGATAATATTGTCAATTCTCTTAATTCTGATAAGGCCCCATGGCCTGATAGCTTTAATACAACTTTCTTTAAAAAAGCTTGGTCTAACATTAAAGGAGATATTATCAAAGCTATTCAAGTTTTTTTTAAGAATGGAAGGTTACTTAAAGAAGCTAATAGTACCTTCATTTCTAGTATTCTAATGGACAATGATAGTAGTATTATTAGGAATTGGTGTCCAATTTCCTTGTGTAACATTATTTACAAGATCATTTAAAATTTAATGGAAAATAGACTACAAAATATATTGTTGGATATTTTTAGTATGAATTAGTGTGCATTAATAAAAGGAAGAAGAATTAAAGATGCTATGATGCTAACTAATGAACTTGTTCATGACTTAATAGTGCCAATTCCAAAGACAAAATGTGTATGAAGATTGATATTTCTAATGACGATGACTCAGTCAAATGGTGCTATCTATAGTCAGTGCTACACAAAATAGGTTTTCCATCAAAATGGATTACATGGATTGAAGAAATTTTTTAATCTACTTCCCATCAAGCAATAGTTAATGGATAACTTAGCTTAAAGTTTAAGCCTTTTAATGGGATTAGACAAGGAAATGCAATTAATCCTTATCTTTTTGTTATTGTGATGCAGAGTCTTATGAGATGATAAAAAAGGTTGTTATTAGTGGATAATTGACTTCCTTAAGAGCCTCACATAGTTTCAACATTTCTCCTATTATTTTCATAGATGATCTCATGGTCTTTTGGGTATCATCTAAAGTTAATGAAACTTTCATTACAGATATCTTGGAAGATTTTGGTTATGTTTCTTATATCAACATCAATTCTAGTAAGAGTTCCATTCTATTCAGTAAGAACGCGCCTAAACAGGAAACTACCAGTATCCTTAATTTTCATGAGTGTCAGCTTCTAGCTAAATACCTAGGTGTCCCTTTATTTATGGAAAGCTGAGAGGTAAGGACTGTTCTCTTCTCATTGATAAAACCCTATTAAAACTTGAAGGTTAGAACACTTATTCTCTTTCTCTGGCAGGTAGATGTGAACTAGTGAAATATACTCTCTCAACTATGCACATCTATTAGACCTATGATTTTCCTCTACCTTCTTCTATCTGTGATACTATTGATGGGATTTGTCATGATTTTCTTTGGGTAAAACTAAAAAGAATTCCAATCTTCATCTTGTCCCTTGGGATAATGTTACCCTACCTAAAGTTGAAGGAGGGTTGGGAATTAGGAAAACTAAGGAGATTTCTTTAGCTTGCCTATGCTTTAATGCTTAAAATTTGGTGGAAAAGAAAGATGTGTTGTGGGTCAAATGGTTGGGTGAAAGGTATTTCAAACATTCCTCATTATGATCAATGGAACCCAACTCCAACTGGTCTTGGTTGATGCAGAAACTAGTCAAACAACGATCCTAGATTTTGAATTACAGTGATTTTGTCATTGGTGATGGAAAGAAAAAATTGTTGTTGCAGGACCCGTGCATTAAAGAAAAGGTTTTCATTGAAGATATCTTAGGTAAAGAAGCCATTCTAAAGTCGGGCTTATCCTATTAATGCTCTATGAAAGAGTTAATTTCTAACTGTGATTGGAATGGTTCTGGAAATTGTAGGAACTTGGTGCTTAAAAATATCCTCATCACCTAGTAGAAACCTTCCTTGCAATCTGATTATATTACTTTTAAAGGTATGACTAATAAAAAAGTGAGAGCCTTTTGGGATGCTTTTCACTCTAGTGGGATTGAATTATGCTTCTTTTGATGAATATAGGAAATCAATGCTCCAAAGCGATGTCTATTCCATATTTTTAAGGCTTTTCTAAATAAACTTCCCACTGGTCATTATGATAGAAGAAGAGGGTTCCAATCTGCTTCTATTTGTTTTCTCCATCCTAATGGATATGAGGATACCAATCATATTATTTTTGAATGTGATTTTGTCGAGGAAGTATGCAGATTAGCAACTACTAAGATGGGAATCCATTTTTGCATTCCAATTGAAATGAAGTTTAGGATTTCTTAGGGGATAAGAAACTTTTATTTCATTCTTATACAATACATGATTTGGAATGAAAGGAATACACATGTACATGAGGATACATCCAACTCTACAGTAGTTTCTTGGAAGTGTAAAAAAGCGGATTTCTTTTGTTCGAAGCATTCTCAGTAGTACAGTTCTAGATAAATGTGAGTAGCATTGCTTTCCTCTTGATCTGATTTTTTGATTGAGAGGAAAGGTTTATAGGGCTTAATTGTTTTCCCTCTCTTCTCTTCGATCTTGCCTTATGTGCATTATATGAATACTATATCATATTGTATATCTTTTGCTCCTTATTCATTTTTCTTTTGAGCAGTGATGCATTGTAAATACTTACCTTTTGAAATATAAAAAAAGTCCCACATGATTTTACTAACAAAAAAATTGAGCCTGAGACCATATGAGACATCAACACCGCACATTGATAAATAGTTTTAATAGACACATCTGCTAGGGTGAAAAATGAGGTAGGAATATAGGTTCAATGGATAAAATGAGGTATTTCATACTGCTCGTGTTTTGGGTGGCCTTAGGGTAAGCAATCCAATAAGATCTAGATGCAAGCATGGATGCCCAAACATTATCTTTGTTGGAGGCCAGATGCGCCAAAGATGTCATAAAGATTATATGATCATGGAATCCTCAGATCACGTGGATTGTGCATGAGCCTATTGATAGTCCTGTAGAAGTTCCTCATCCTCAGCCAAAGAGATGGTGATAAATGGATTGTCTGATCCTTGGGAACGTGGGTGGCTATAGTGCCACGCTTGTGCCCATAGAGATGAATGTGCTTTTCAAATAACTTGTCCTATAGTGGTCCCAATTTGTTGCAAAAAGTGCATTTTCATCTCAGGGGATGTCCACTACCACGTCCATGAGAAACAATAGAAAGTAGCAATTCTAATTCTGGTGGAGTGGAGGATAAGAACCAGATATTAGACTGCTAAAGATGAGATTAGATAACTTCAAGAGTGGGAAATTTGTCTCCTACCAAGATGATGTTTTGTATAAGAGCATAGGTGTAATTAAGGCCATTGAGAATTTTGGTTATGAAAAGATTGGCTCGCTCTTTGGTTTGATCTTTAGAAGATATAGATACAAAAAGTCAAGCTATTGAGCATGAGTGACATTGGAATCGAAGTATTCATCAAGGGTCCTATCACCATAATTTTCACCAAACAATTCATCCCATATTCTATAAAGACTCAAGGAATTCTTTTCCTACATGTAGTGACGATGGGCAATGTCCCCCAATACCTTTAGAGATTTGTAAAACATGGACTTGAGGAAATAGAAGGTTCTATATTATTCCATAGCCAACTTTTAACATGGATATTTCCCAAGTTTCAATTTAGCGATATCCTCAATAGGTTTTTCTATGAATGTTACCTTATCATTGGATTTCATTATTATGTGCACAGAATTCATCTAGAGCAATAATTATCTCCACTTAACTTGATTATGAAGATAGTATCACTATCATTATAGACTATGGTATGAGGTGAATCTTTGTCATCAACCTTTCCTTTATACATGATGAAAAGTGACATCGGTAGGACAATGATATAAAAAGATATCAAAATAGTCACACTGGTAGAATAATGGTGGAGTAGGGGTATCAAGGCAGTCACATTGGTAGAACAACTATGGAGATGGGCAAGCACTAGTAAGATACATAGTGAAAGGAAAGAGATCGGAAGCCAGAAAGAAACATGGATGAAGATATATCACATGAATAAGGCACTATGATAGAAAAGAAATAGTTATCTAACCATTAAATACACTCACTTATGTACATAGGGACAATACATGGGGTGGAAAATAAAGAAAATGAGGGGTGTGAGGATGTATCAATTAACCATATTTTTAGAAGTAGATCCCTACTTTTTTGAGATCAACATGCCACCAGTGAGGTCTAGTAGGTGATAGAGAAGAGGAGTACCAGCTAAATTTTCATAGAGGTTGATACCCCAGAAAATACCCAATCAAGAGCCATGGGTGCAACTCTAAAGTTGTCATTAACTTACAACCCCCTACTAAAAGATCACCCAAATTGGAGTAGGGAACCCCTCAAAGACAACTATAGAGAGGGAAGACCGTTTAGATTCACCAGCCATTCAGAGGTAAGGCAATAGTTGCCATTACTGGCATCTACCCAATGGGATGGGTGGCGTGTTTCTTCCAGCATTTTTGGCATGTGGGCAGAGGCTATGCTAGGCGCACGTTCCAATGGGCATGAGAACTAGGGAGGAGAGAGGTATCTATGCTAGCTGCATGTTCTAACATGTACGATAACTAGGGAAGATGGGGCAGTGGTGGGTGGGGTGCGGGTGGGGGTGCGGGTAGGGGGAGGAGGTGGGGGAGGAATAATAAGAAGAAGAGAGTAAGAGGAGATGGCACTGATAGAGAAAGGTTGGGGCCTACTCCCTAGAAATCTTGAGGTTTAGACAGCTTCTCTTGATGCCATGTAAGGATAAATTCTTATTATTAGAGAATCCCAGTTTAAGAGAATCATATATATATATATGTATATATATACATATATATATATATATATATATCCTTATTATTAGAGAATCTGAGTGAAAGAGAATCATATATATATATGATTCTATTTAACTCAGATTCTCTAATAATAAGGATATATATATACATATGTATCTAATATGTTTGTTCAAGTTTGATTTTAGGCTTTAGGTATATGAAAATGATCAAATCATACAAGCCTTAGCTTGTTCTAGTTCAAGTCAAATGCAATGCAAGTATGTGTTTTAGGAAATCACTCCAAATAACCTTAGATGATTTTTGTAATCACTTTTACTAATGATATGACTTGTAACTAAGATGATAAAAATCAAGGATGCTTAACTCCAAGGTTTAATCACTGAAATATCAATTTAGAAAATTTGTCACAGGCTATTTATCGGTCGACTTGGAAACTTGACCGATTCTATGATGGATTTTCTGAAGATGACCCATTGGTTGAGTTGCAAACTCACAAAACTTGACTGATCGACTCACTGATAAAAACTAATTTTAGCTCATCGGTCGAGTTTCTCAGATCAAACTCGACTGATAGTTTGAAAATTAGCTTTGTCATTTAGTGGGTTGGTCAAGTTACCTTTATTGAAACTTTACTGAATGTACTATACAAAAATATAGAAAAAGTTATTACAACCATTGGTGAGTTGTTTTGGGTGAAAATAGATCTGTTGCATCTTAGAAAATGGCTATATTTTGACCTTAAGTGATCCCACACTCAAGGGAACACCCTGAGCTATAAATAGGACCCCTTGGAGTTCATTCCAAGTTTGCTCATCCATGCTATTCTAAGTCCTTGCTATAGTTGAGTGTGTTGCAACTCCTTGAGCCCCTTTCTCTCTCTAGTTTACACTTCATTTGGTGATTATGAGTGAGATAGGCCTGTTGTAAGAGAGCTACTTCCTTGTGCTTGTAAAGCTCTCATTCCATTCCATCTTCCCTACCCCTTTCCTCCATGAAGCATAGGTGAAGAAAGCTACTCAGAGTGAAGGTGGATCTGTTGTTTTTCTTCTTTAAGGTTGAATAAGAGGTGAGGATCTTTTCTAGGTGAAGGAGAAGGTAAAGGCTGAAGATCCAAGAAGAGTGGGTAAACCCTTGAAGTTTGAAGACTTATGCAAGAGTATGTAAGACCTTAGAAGAAGTCTGGAGACTCTTAGAAAAGTGGGTAAGTCCTTGGTAAGGTGGAAGACTCTTTGCGTTTGTATGGGTAAGTCCTTTGGTGGTCTTGTATTGTAACTCTTATTATTAATATATAGAGAAAAACACTTGAAAGGTCCTAGAGGTTGACCTCTCTAGGTAGTGGACTGACTCTCTCCTAGTTTGGAGAGTAGAACCACTCTAAACAACCTTATCAAGTACTTTCTTTCAATTCCTCTCATCCTTGATATGCTTGTTATTTAGGACTTCAAATTGCACTTAAGATATTGCTTTGATTGATATAATTTGAAGGTCTAATCTATCTTGTGAGAATTTTTGAAGCTCTATTCACCCCCACTCTAGATCCCTAGATCCAACAAGTGGTATCAGAGCTAAGGATCTTCTCCAACAATCTCCCACGAGATGAGAAGATGGGCGGCAACCTACATGGCTCTCTCAACCTAGAGGGAGGCTTCTCCATGTGTCCTCTAATCTTTGATGGCACCAACTTCCTCTATTAGAAGAGGCGCATGCAATTATACATTCAAGGCATGAAATTTGACATGTGGAAGGTGATGGTCACACCATACAAGGAGCCAACTAGAGCTGTTGTAACATGAAGTGAAGCTGCACTCAAGGAAGCCCAACTCATTGTCAAAGCCATAAGCATCCTCTATACAGCCCATACTGCAATGGAATTCAACTAGATCTCATCTTGGGATACCACCTATGAGATTTGGGACAAATTGTGCATCACTTATGAGGGCAAAAAGCAAGTCAAGGAGGCTAAGATCTACATGTTGAACAACCTTCTAGAGAACTTCAAGATGGGCAAGAAAGAAGGGATTGCACATATGTACTCAAGACTCAATGTCATCATCAATGGGCTGGCTACATTGGGCAATTCTTTGGATAGAGGTGTAATAAAATCCAAGATCTTAAGGACTCTACCAACGAGATGGGAGTCAAAGGTTACCTCCATTGAAGAAGTGAGGAGCCTTGTTGACATCCCAACTGAAGAGCTCATTGGCAACCTCCAAGCCCATGAACCAAGGCTTGACAAGCAAGAAGAAGAAGCATAGTTGGAAGATCAAAGATAGTGCTTTCAAAGAACAAGTGGAGGCAGTCATCCTTCAACAAAAACTTACTTGCTAGACTTCTCCTTCCTCCTCTAGTGAAGATGTTGGCCCAAGTGATTGTGAAGCCAACTACATCAAGGGCAAAGACTTCAAGGGAAAGCAAGCCTCCTCCTCCTCTACAACTAGGTGCACCAAGTGTGCACAAAAGGGGCACTACAAGTGTAACATCTCTGACCTGGGTTATGGCTTAACCCTAGAAGTTCTTCTTAAGTAAGTTGTTTAAAAACATGTTCTAATCTTTTGAAAAGTAATTAAGACTATTTTTGAAGTTTATTTTCAAGTGTGAGCTTAATTGCAAACTAATTGTGCATTATATGATAGTCTGAGTGTAAAGTGCAATTTACCCAAGACGAGGCGTTATATTGCAAAATGTCACATGTAAAAAGTTCCCTAAGTGTTTTAATACCATAATAGAGAGAATGATGCTAAGTGGTGGCTTATGGAAAGCCTAAATTCCAAGTATGAGCTTGATTGAATAATGCTAGTGCCTTGTGCACTAATTTTTGTACAAATTGCAATTTACCCAAAATATAGGGTTGATATGCAAATCACCACCTCTAGAGTGTCCCTTCTCACTCTATGTATCATTTATAGGAGATATAAATAAGGAGGCACCATGTTTTGAATCATCTTCGAATGATGGTACTGTTGGTGATGAAAAGACCAAGAGATGATGTATAGTTGAAGCCCTTACTTAGGTTGTATCGAGTTGTAGACTTCATATGGGAGTTCCTATCATCCAGGGGCCATAGAGGGGATCCCATATCAGTTTGGGAACTCTTGGAAAAGGCCATGATTGCCTAATTACCTCAAGGAGGTGATCCATGACGGGTTAAATGCTTCTTGCAAAAAGTGTATCGATTTGCATAATTTGTGAGATAAAGATGAGATATCCTATCCAACAAGATAAGGGATGGCCGAAATATCATCTCTAGATTATCCTATAGACTCTTGCATGTCAATATAAATGTAATTTCATGCATGGACACGTGTCAACCATGCATGGCCACGTGTCACCTAGTAGCATATGATGAAGACACATCTTATACGCTCTCTCTCATGAACCCCAAGTATATATACCTCTTCTTTCAGCTACTAATGGAAGTTTACGAATCCCACAACTATCTTTCTTGGAGATATCATGCATACACTCTTATATATAGTGTATAGTAGCTCAAGGAGCAAGGGGAGCTTGAGAACCAAGCTTAAGATAAGGCCATGATCATCTTCAACCTTGATTGAAGCATGATTTTCCAGTTATAGTTGTTCCTCTCTTTTCTTCCTCACCAAGTGCTTAACTATGGTGATTCTTTGTATATATATGGAGGAGTTGTGAACAAGTCTTGGACCTTGGATAATCTCATATTAAACCTTAGGAACGTGAAGATTTGGAGCTTGGAGCTTTGAAGTTGTTCTTGAGGTGGGTTATATAACTTGAAACCCAACCATGTTATTATTCATTCTCAAATATTGTTGAACTTGTTGGATTACTTTCACTTTCGAGTTCTTATGATTAATTGATGTTCTATTGAGTTCCAATAAGTTGTTAGGACTGTTGTCCATGTACTAGAATAGCATGACAAAGGTCTTGAGGTTGATGATGATGACATCATCAGGGTGCAACCCGATATGTAGTTGAAATACCTTAAACCTGATTTGGAACCCAAGAGGAAGGGTAACCCGATATGGAGATGGGTAATAACTCATACATGATATGAGGCTTGTCCTATGAATGATATGGGAGGACCTACATACACCTTATACACGATACAAGGTTAAGGTTATACCTTTCGCACGATATGGTACACTCTACCCGATATGGTTAAAACCCTAGATGAAGAAGTGAAACCTGACATGAATTGCCTTTGAAACTCGATATACTTTATCCTTTGTGTAATGGATTGTTGAGAAAATATTCAACTAGACATCTAGCTTGTCATGTAACTATATGATAGAACTGATCCTTGAAAGTATAAAAAGGTTATGAGCTTAAGGGTCTACCTAACATGGTAACCCGATATGTTACCCAACATGCAACCCGATATGACAATCCAAGATGGGAAATCGATATAGTATCTTATATATATACTACTTGGATGATACCTTAATGAGGCATATACCCTATTCCCGATATGGTGCACATCCCTTGAATGATATGACGACAACTGTACCCTTATACCCGATATGAGGTCAAGCATCTAGCTCATACACAATACGAGGTTAACTTGAGATAATAAGAACTAAGTGATAGCTAACCCGAGAGGGATACATGATATGGTGTGATGGGATATACCCTAAAACATGATATGATTATGTGGTTTTACAACATGACTGCCATGGATACATGATAGGATGTAAAGGTTGTATCTCAAACACAATATGATAGCATATATATACCATGATGCCCGATATGGTAGGAATGCTTCAATCCAATAGATTTGACTAAGTGATTTATGTTGTATGTTAAATACAACATTAATATGCAATGAGTTTGCTTCAATTTTATAATGGTGATCTAATGGACCAAAAAATGAGAATTAAGCAATCAACATCCTAGTGAGGATGAGAGAGAAACTAAGATTGGAATGTTAATTATGTAATAAGAACATGTTCATACTCCTATTATGAATGGAGTATGAATTAGTGTTTAATATTTTATGATGAGATTTTGAAACACTAATTGGTTAATAAGGATAAATCTTAACCCTAATGTTGGGTGATAAGATGTCGTGAAACCCTAAATCAGTTGATGGAAAACCCTAACCCTATGAAGGGTAATGATATGATTTGAAAGCATATACGGATAATAGAGGGAAAACCCTATCCCTAATGATGGGAAGGTCGTATTTCTCCTAATATGAATTAATGGGCCTTGTGAGCCATATGAAGTACTTGTATAACAAGTATAATGTTGTATAGGTCTTATGACCTAGAGATGGGTGTTGCCTAGTGAGAGGTGACAAGATGTTTAATGTGCCTTGTGAGCCATGTGAATGGTTGTTGCCTAGTGAGAGGTGACAAGATGTTTAATGTTCCTTGTGAGCCATGTGAATAGTTGTTGCCTAGTGAGAGGTGACAAGATGTTTAATGGGCCTTGTGATCCATGTGAAGTACTTGTATAACAAGTATAATGTTGTATAAGGTCTTATGACCTAGAGATAGATGTTGATGTAAGAGATGGTAATGTTCTAAATAAACCAAGGAAATGGAAACCCCATAACATAATAATAATAAATGGTTATAAGGAAAATAATGAAATATTGGTCATACATGCATTATGGTGATAGATAAATAATGGATATAGTGTTTTGAATATGTTTAAATGAGATATGAGTAACTCTTGCATCACATAAAGGATGTAAATGGGTATGATGGCTTGGCCAAGGTATAAGGCCTAGTAAAGATGATGTGGTATTCAATGATGAGTTTAAGGGATTGATATCCCATAATGAAAGTGAAAGGGAAACATAAAGGTATCCTAACTACTATGGGATCCTTAGCAATGTGGCCATAATCTCATAGGATTGGTATAATCCAATACATGGCTGTAATCTCATAGAATTGGTGTAATCCAATACCTGGCTGTACTTTCACAGGATTGGTACAACCCAATACCTGGATGTAATCACACATTTGTACAATCCAATACCTGGTTGTACTCTCAATATGATCTCACAGAATTGGTACAATCCAATACTTGGATGTAATCTCACAAGATTGGTATAATCCAATACCTGGTTGCAATCTCACAGGATTGGTGTAATCTAATACCTGGCTGTACATTCACAGGATTGGTACAATTCAATACCTGGCTGTAAGCACACAAGATTTGTACAATCCAATACCTAGTTGTATTGTTATTATGATATGACAGAATTGGTACAATCCAATACTTGGATGTAATCTCACAGGATTGGTATAATCCAATACCTGGCTGTAATCTCACATGATTGGTATAATCCAATACCTGGCTGTTACAACCCCAATTTTGGGTTCCTTTGGTGAGAAATGTAATTTCTCATGTTAAATATATTTGAACGAAAAATGATATAACTTGTCTTGAATAAATGGATTCCATTTACAATAGCCTTGATTGTTTTATTTGTGGGCTTTATTGGCTATTGGGCCCAATAACAAGGAAAGGATAAAAGAAATTCCACTATTATCGAGTAAATAAGAAAATAGAGAAAAAGGAAAAGTGTGGAAACCTCTAGAAGGCAAAAGAGCTTAATCCAAAGGTGGATTTCGTGCCACATGGGTTCCTTGTGTTCCAAGGAGTCCAAAGTTGCAAGATAATGCAAAAAAAAAAGATTAATTAAGTAAGAAAGAAATTGAAATTAATATGTTGGAAATAAGTGGAAAAGGGTATAATTGGGTTATCCTTGGTGGGATTTCGTATCCCAAGGATTCCTAATGGTAAAAGGAATACTAATGAGGAAAATAAAAGAGAAATAAAGAGAAATTCTCAAAAAGAGCTATTTTAATAAGAAATAAACAAGATAATGTGAAATAATGCATATTAATGCATTTAGAAGGATAATGTGTATCCAATAAAAAGAATTTCGAATTCTTTGAGTTTTCTTGGGATCCAAGGAGTCCCAATGAAGAAAGAGGAAAGAGAAACTACCATTAATGCCAAATAGGAAAATAATATGATACATAATTAACAGATTATGTGGTAATGTAAAGAAGGAAGTATTTTCTACTTAATGGAAATATATTTCATGGCCAACAGAGTAAAAGGAAGGAATAAAGAAGATAAGTGAGAAGATTTTCATAATTCTGATTATCCAAGAAAGAAGAAAAATCAAAGGGATAGTAAGGAGAGAGAAAGCTTGCTTCCCCTTGAAGAAATAGGTTTCCTTTAAAGAGTGGGGCTCGGTTTCTCTTGGAGCAACATATCTGGATGGGGATACACTCCCCTATATAAGGGGTATGCCCTTGGATTGAGTGGAGATAGATCCCACCTCTCCCTCTCTCCCACATCTTCTTCTTGGTTCTTAATCGAGAAACCCTAAACCACGGCTGGTGTGTTCCCTGGAACGACGGAGGGATGTGGAGCCATGCTGGAGAAGGCCTAATGCACCCCGATGACTCCTGTATGATCAGCGGATGCCCTGGAGCATCGGTCGGCACCCAAACGCCGATGGCACACCTGCAGCATGGCTGCATCAAAGCTGCGAGCCACGGGCTTGCAGAGCCAGTCCACGGCCGTTGCGGCCTGACCCAAGGCATCCTCACCTGTGCCAGAGAGCGACGAGGGTAGGGGGCATGTCCCCGAAGGTCTTCGAGGACCCATGAGTGGTGGAGAAGCCACCTTGCGCGCAGCTAGGGCGGCGACACTGTAGCCGCGCAAGGTTGAATATGATGAGTTGTTGTTGGACGTTTCTACCCCCGCGGGCTAAAGGAACTGGTCGACTTAACCAAGGGTATCCTGGACATTTCGAAATGATTCCAAAGAAAACAAGTCGTATTGCATGCATAATGTGACGTGGCGCCCTCTCATTGGCTGTGGTAAGTGATTCCTTACAAAAATCATATATAATTATTGGTAGGTCGAATAAATACATGAAAGTTGATCAGAAAATCGAGGGGAATCTAAATAAAATATAATTGAAGCTTGATTCCTTATGAAATGCGAAAAGTAATGGAAGATATCAACTTTAATGTATTAATGTTTAAAGAACCCTATTTTGATATGATTAAAGCGATTAGTGGGGTTTAATAGATGATTAAAGTTGATATTAGCCTGTTAATGATAAAAAGGAACATTAGGAAGAAAAAGGATGAATTTTACACGTAATTAGTTTAATTGAAAGTCCATGTGCATGAATATACTTTAATGGGCCTTGAAACCCTAATGTTGACTAGTTCAACTATTAATGTCTTTAATTGATTAATTTCATGATTAAAGTTGGAATGTGTTGAATCTAATCTATTTCGAGCATTAAAGTTCCTAATTTGTGGATAAATACCCTAAACGTAGTAATTAGGGTTTTCTCATGAATAAAAAGTGAAATTAATGAAAAATCGAGTTCATATGTGATTTGGACCATAATGAACTTTGAATTGATGATAAATGTGTATAATGATCTTGTCATGGATTAAAAGGATAAAAATAGTAGCTTTAATATAATAGAGGCTTAATGAGCTTAATTAATGGATAATTATGCCTTTAATCTGAAACTGAGGATTAGACGTTGAGATAATTAGGGTTTGTAATCGATTGCGTTAAATTAAGGTTTAAAATAGTGAAAGATGAAGTGAAACCCTAATTTCCAAGGAAACCCTAAAAGTGGAATAGAAATCCTAAGGAATATGAGGATATTGGATAAATATTAATAAAAGGAAATTGGTATATTTATTTCAGGATGTTGTGCATGATTGGTTGCTTGATTGGGATATCTATGTTCTGGTTAATTCTGTCTCAAATCTGCAATCAAAGGTATGTGGTTAATTATGAATAACTGCCTTAGTTTACCGATGATTTTTCAGATGGGTAATCGCATTGAATGAAAATTATCAGTTTGGATGTTTATACTTGCAAATTATAAAGTCACTATGATTATCACATTAATAATAGAAGTATGGATTCTCGCACCTACATGCCACCCTGATGGATGATGCCAAAGGTCAAGCCCAGATGGGTAGACCAATGGACACCTTGAGTGGTGACCTCAGGCACCAAGAAGGTGGCCTATGATATTGCATGACTAGTGGGCACCATGAGTGGTGACCCCCAGGCACCAAGCTCGGGATTGAAAAGGTGGCCATAGGTCATTGGCAAAGGGCACCCTAAGGTGGGTATGCCAGGGTCAGGGCAAAAGCGGTGGGGAATGTCATACTAAAAAGTGTAAATTGGATTGTTAATTAATTTGATTGTGATTAGTAAATTGTTAGCCATATTTGCAAGATTTTGGTTGTTCCCACATACTAGTATATTTCGATATACTGACCGACATTTTGTTTTTCGGCGTTTTAGGAACAACAATTGAAAGAGCAAACAGTAAAGTGACACATTGTGAAAGTAAAACATAAAGTGCAAGGAGGATTAGTTAGAGTGGATTCAAGCTTAGATAGATAGATTCCCAAGGTTTTCAAAGGTAAGTAAAGTTTAAATTTTTATACCAGTTTCCAGTTTAGTTGGTAAAATTTATTAATTGTTATTGATTATTTGTCAAACCTTTGATCCTATAATTGAATAATGACTTTATCCTTCGGGTATCCCTTAATTGGGGGTTACCGGGAGGAGGGGTCATTACAATTGGTATCAGAGCATAGGTTCCTCATCTAATCAGTAATAATTATTAAATTTTACAAATTCCATAGAACCAAGGGAGTTATTAGAGGAGTGGCCAAAAGATTGAGGTGTCTATAAAAGGATCACTTTCGGGGGCTGGCAATATTTTCCTCCGCACCGCTAGTCGGAATACGAGGACTCCCGGATTGTGTTGGCCGATGTCTTAGGATATGACTCGAAATAAGATACCTTTAGGACTCTCTCATCTTGTGTATCCCTTCTCAACTCAAATTCTGTTAAGGATCTTAAGGATTAGGGTTTTCTCTCTTCTCCTCACCCTCTTGAGGCATGGGTAGGGTTGATAAGGTCTAAGGAATCCTGCACCAAATTAATGAAAAGCATGTAAATAAGATGTCATGGACATAAGCTTAATAGATTAAGTGCAAACTAAATAATATATACATGCTTAGGTCGTATGACATAAGTTGTCATTGCCCTCAGGAGAGACCTGAGGATAGACCTCCTTGGAAGGAGGATGAGTAGAGAGTGTTAGTCTTAGAGGTAGAGACCTCCATTAAAGGTAGAGACCTATCACATCCTTGAGGATGATGTTAACCCTAAGTGAAGATTAGAGAGAGAGACAGAGATGACATGATGAGTTAGATGTCATGGTTGACCAGATGTTTGGTTTGTCATACGAGCCATGTGAGGTTGGGTGACCTAGCACCTTTAGCAACCCGAGAAAGGGGCGTGCATGTTAAAGCAAAGGGTATCTCCTTCATGGATGAAGTTAGTGAAGGACCCATAGAAACCTTATGGCTTACGCAAGTAAGGGATAGCATGCCCGCAGAGTACGTCAGTGGTACGATAGTAGGTTGAAACCCTGGCCAGAAGGGCATGATGGATGGCTTATGAAATAAGCATAAAGGGCTATGGATGATCTTGAGCAAACCTAAGTTTGAGCATAGGCTTCACCAACATAGAGGTATGCTTGTGAACTTGGTCCTTAATGAAGAGAGGACCTCTAGTAGTATGGGTGGAGGTGGAGTTATCTTTAGACCCCAACATAGAGGTTGGAAGCCTAAAACCCCGAGATGTGAGAAACAGTGGGGAGTCGAGAATGATGCGACCTAAGTGGATGATAGTGGTTGCCTCATGCACGATCCTTGAAGGTTGATTATATCTTGGTTGCCTTTAGAGGAACCAAACCTTAGAGGGAGGATGATGCTCCTGGTACCTATGGGTATAAGTGACTACCTACTAGATGAGATAAAGAGTGCTTTAGACCCTGAGGAGGTTTAAGTAACCAGTTGTGAGGCTTTTTACCTAGTTGGCTGTCTTGGAAGAGGACTCAACTCCGAAGTGTTGCTCAAGTAGAAGGAGCATGGATGTACATGACATATCTTGGAAATGCTTGATTCGTGGTTAAGAGATTGAGCATGCAGTTGGATACCCAAAAGAGAACCTAGGGTTCCTAGGCCTAATAGGGGAAGTAGTGTACATGATGCTCATGATGAGTTTTGAGTCTCTATAGCTTCGAGCATGGTACTCTTGACGTGTAGAGGTAAAGGAAACCCCTTAAGTTAAAGGTAGGTTTGACGAACCCCTCACAACTAAGTTGCCTAATGTTGAGGAAAGAGAACAAGTATGACCCAGCATAGGTGATCTGCTTGTGCCTTAGTAGCTACTGGGTTTGGCATGTTCATGTGAATATAAACCCTAAGGACAGTTGTGAACTCATTGTCAAGAGTTGTAGTTTCCTCCCATCCTGGGAGAGGGACCCTTTGGTAGGGTGTATACCAGTTTTGTTAGCTTTGATGTAACCTAAAGAGGTTTCATAAGATATGAGGAGCTAAGTGAAGAGTACATGGTATGAGGACGAACCTGCAGACCCATAGATAACCATATCTACGTGCATGTGAATGTGTTACCATGGAGGTAATCGGTATGGGGCCTGACCAAGGTAGGCAGGTCGCCATGATCCCTGAGAAAGGATGAAAGAAAACCCAAGAATGCAGAGAGAGAGGTGATGAAGGCTTGGGTAAGGTTCTAAGTTGGACATGTACTATAGTAAAATCCTAAGTCAATCCTATGGTCAGGTAGGGATAAGACCGATGGAAGGAGTTACCTAATTCCCTAGTTGCACATGACCATTGGGTCAGGAGGTAACAACTATCATTGTCTGAGGGCCATGGGTTAGCAGATTGATCACCTTCATGAACTCATGGGACCCAAAGGGCAGATGAGTAGGGCACTCTCTGGATGCATAAGGAAGAGGGATGACCCCAAAAGTGCCAACACCCTATAGACCTACAGGAGACGACCAAGGATTGTGTTTGGACCAAGTAGTGTTGAGACTAGTTTTCCTTGGAAGAAATGTTTATATCATGATGTTTGTGATGTAGAGACATAAGTTGCATGTTCAACTCAGGTTTGAAGGTGTACTGGCAAGGTGGGATGTACCATCTCTACTCTTGTAATAGGAAGAACTCTGTATTTGGACTGCAGCCAAATGCTTATTTCCTCTTGTTATGGGAGTGAGAGATAGGATAGTATGCATGCCATACACCAAGGATAAAGATGATGAGATTTGGAACGTTGCTATCAGGAATGAGGATAACGATGATAACATACCCTTGTGGAGCGAATGATACATATAGGGTTTACATACACGAAGAGAAATAAGGTAGTCATCTTGTAAGGATGTTTTTAGCATGAGCTATGTGGAATTTGCAAGTGGAACAAGGTTGAGTTTGATCACCATTAGGATGAACTCAGAGTTTCCTGATGAAGACAAGCTTAGGGTTTGAGATGAGGTGATCATACATGGAGGTGTATGTTACCTAGCACCTAAGAAGTGGTAATGAATGCTCTGGTGGAGATGTAGTGCCTAGTTTAGCTGGAAGCTAGAAGAAGTTGAGGTTGTTCGACTAACCCTATGTTTGGAAAAAGGATGTGTTTTGGCTAACACGCAGAGGTAACAAGATATGTTGAACAAGTTAATGTTTGTTTGGTTAGCCAGTTTAGTCCTTGATGTAGTAGAAGGATGGTGATATAACCTCAGATACACTTCTTTGGATAGGAAGGTAATAAAACCCTTTTGAGAGTGGTTTAGGGTTTCTGAGGTATCTTGAGGAATCATAACAATATAGGAGGTCATGTTATACCTTGGAACTACAAAGATAGTAAGTGATGGTAGCATTCTGGATGCTTAAAACAAAGTTGCATGTAGCATGTGTCCATGCAAGCCAGGAGGTGAAGGACAAACACCATTAACCCAGTGCATGGATATAAAGTATAAAGAGTTCCCGAGAGGGAATGGGAGTTCATCACTATGGATGTTGTGAGTCTCTCCTAGACCAAGAAGGTCAAGATACAATATGGGTTATGGTAAATCGCCTTACCTAGATGACATGAGAAAGGAAGAGTTCTGTCAAGGGACAGATCTGGTTGAACTACATATGGAAAGAGATGGTTCAACTACACCATGATGCGAATTCAAAACTTCTTGATGTGACTTAAAGGTTCACTTCCATGAGGTGGAAGTAGATACATGAAGAGATCATTGTTTGTATAGTTTATCATCCCATACTAATCGACAGTATGATCCAGACTAGAGGGTCTGATGAGAGCATGTGTGCTCATTTAGGGTGATACATAGAGACAATTCTTAAGATGTGATGTTACCCACCATAGCCTTTATCGGGATGCAAGAAGTTCTATAGGGAGGTTGTGTCGGTCACCACTTCATTACGATGATGTTGGTAAAGGAGGCCTCGTGAAGGTCAGAAAAGAACCACAAGTGTGTGCAGATGAAGTCGCTTTGATCGTGCAATGGCTGAGAGAGAGCCCAGTGGTGGCATGAGTCACGAGCTGATGCAAAGCAGACTGACATGCAGTTGACTGTGGGAGAATATGTGATGTGAAAATCTGACCCCTAGAAGCTACAACTGAGAAAGCTGAGTCCCCGATATATGGGTCCATTTGAGATGGATTGGTGGAGCTGGTTGTGTTTAACCTTACCCCTCAGGATAAAATGATGGGTTTCATGAGTCCGATCTAGAGCACTATGTGAGGTACCCAAGCCAGGTGTTGTGCCCTGAACCTAGGCAGCTTTTGAAAGGCTGAAAAGTCCTGAGTCACCTATGAGGGTATGATATACCAAGGTAAGAAAGAACTCAGATGGAAGAAAATGAGATAATGAAGGTTCTTGGGAAACACCATGGAAAGGGTGAAGCCACATGGGAGCCCTGATGGACATAAGAAGACTTGTCCTGTTTGTTTGCTTGCTTGATGGAATTTTGGGGACAAAATTCTTATAAGAGGGGAAGGATGTTACAACCCCAATTTTGGGTTCCTTTGGTGAGAAATGTAATTTCTCATGTTAAAGATATTTGAACGAAAAATGATATAAATTGTCTTGAATAAATGGATTCCATTTACAATAGCCTTGATTGTTTGATTTGTGGGCTTTATTGGCTATTGGGCCCAATAACAAGGAAAGGATAAAAGAAATTCCACTATTATCGAGTAAATAAGAAAATAGAGAAAAAGGAAAAGTGTGGAAACCTCTAGAAGGCAAAAGAGATTAATCCAAAGGTGGATTTCGTGCCACATGGGTTCCTTGTGTTCCAAGGAGTCCAAAGTTGCAAGATAATGCAAAAAGAAAAAAAAAGATTAATTAAGTAAGAAAGAAATTGAAATTAATATGTTGGAAATAAGTGGAAAAAGGTATAATTGGGTTATCCTTGGTGGGATTTTGTATCCCAAGGATTCCTAATGGTAAAAGGAATACTAATGAGGAAAATAAAAGAGAAATAAAGAGAAATTCTCAAAAAGAGCTATTTTAATAAGAAATAAACAAGATAATGTGAAATAATGCATATTAATGCATTTAGAAGGATAATGTGTATCCAATAAAAAGAATTTCGAATTCTTTGAGTTTTCTTGGGATCCAAGGAGTCCCAATGAAGAAAGAGGAAAGATAAACTACCATTAATGCCAAATAGGAAAATAATATGATACATAATTAACAGATTATGTGGTAATGTAAAGAAGGAAGTATTTTCTACTTAATGGAAATATATTTCATGGACAACAGAGTAAAAGGCGGGAATAAAGAAGATAAGTGAGAAGATTTTCGTAATTCTAATTATCCAAGAAAGAAGAAAAATGAAAGGGATAGTAAGGAGAGAGAAATCTTGCTTCTCCTTGAAGAAACATGTTTCCTTTAAAGAGTGGGGCTCGGTTTCTCTTGGAGCAACGTATCTAGACGGGGATACACTCCCCTATATAAGGGGTATGCCCTTGGGTTGAGTGGAGATAGATCCCACCTCTCCCTCTCTCTCCCATGTCTTCTTCTTAGTTCTTAACCGAGAAACCCTAAACCACGGATGGTGTGTTCGCTGGAACGACGGAGGGATGTGGAGCCATGCTGGAGAAGGCCTAATGCACCCCGATGACTCCTGTATGATCAGCGGATGCCCTGGAGGATCGGTCGGTGCCCAAACGTCGGTGGTACACCTGCAGCACGACTGCATCAAAGCTGCGAGCCGCGGGCTTGCAGAGCCAGTCCACGGCCATTGCGGCCTGACCCAAGGCATCCCCACCTGTGCCAGAGAGCGACGAGGGTAGGGGGCATGTCCCCGAAGGTGTTCGAGGACCTAGGAGTGGTGGAGAAGCCACCCTGCGTGCGGCTAGGGCGGCGGCACTGTAGTCGCGCAAGGTTGAAGATGATGAATTGCTGTTGGACGTTTCTACCCCTGCGGGCTAAAGGAACTGGTCGACTTAACCAAGGGTATCCTGGACATTTTGAAATGTTTCCAAAGAAAATAAGTCGTATTGCATGCATAAAGCGACGTGGCGCCCTCTCATTGGCTGTGGTAAGTGATTCCTTACAAAATTCATATATAATTATTGGTAGGTCGAATAAGGACATGTTATACATGAAAGTTGATCAGAAAATCGAGGGGATTCTAAATAAAATATAATTGAAGCTTGATTCCTTATGCAATGCGAAAAGTAATGGAAGATATCAACTTTAATGTATTAATGTTTAAAGAACCCTATTTTGATATGATTAAAGCGATTAGTGGGGTTTAATAGATGATTAAAGTTGATATTAGCCTGTTAATGATAAAAAGGAACATTAGGAAGAAAAAGGATGAATTTTACACGTAATTAGTTTAATTGAAAGTCCATGTGCATGAATATACTTTAATGGGCTTTGAAACCCTAATGTTGACTAGTTCGACTATTAATGTCTTTAATTGATTAATTTCATGATTAAAGTTGGAATATGTTGAATCTAATCTATTTCGAGCATTAAAGTTTCTAATTTGTGGATAAATACCCAAAACGTAGTAATTAGGGTTTTCTCATGAATAAAAAGTGGAATTAATGACAAATCGAGTTCATATGTGATTTGGACCATAATGAACTTTGAATTGATGATAAATGTGTATAATGATCTTGTCATGGATTAAAAGGATAAAAATAGTAGCTTTAATATAATAGAGGCTTAATGAGCTTAATTAATGGATAATTATGCCTTTAATCTGAAATTGAGGATTAGACGTTGAGATAATTAGGGTTTGTAATCGATTGCGTTAAATTAAGGTTTAAAATAGTGAAAGATGAAGTGAAACCCTAATTTCCAAGGAAACCCTAAAAGTGGAATAGAAATCCTAAGGAATATGAGGATATTGGATAAATATTAATAAAAGGAATTGGTATATTTATTTCAGGATGTTGTGCATGATTGGTTGCTTGATTGGGATTTCTATGTTCTGGTTAATTCTGTCTCAAATCTGCAATCAAAGGTATGTGGTTAATTATGAATAACTGCCTTAGTTTCCTGATGATTTTTTGGATGGGTAATCGCATTGAATGCAAATTATCAATTTGGATGTTTATACTTGAAAATTATAAAGTCACTATGATTATCACATTAATAATAGAAGTATGGATTCTCGCACCTACATGCCACCCTGATGGATGATGCCAAAGGTCAAGCCCAGATGGGTAGACCAATGGACACCTTGAGTGGTGACCTCAGGCACCAAGAAGGTGGCATATGATATTGCATGACTAGTGGGCACCATGAGTGGTGACCCCCAGGCACCAAGCTCGGGATTGAGAAGGTGGCCATAAGTCATTGGCAAAGGGCACCCTAAGGTGGGTATGCCAGGGTCAGGGAAAAAGCGGTGGGGAATGTCATACTGAAAAGTGTAAATTGGCTTGTTAATTAATTTGATTGTGATTAGTAAATTGTTAGCCATATTTGCAAGATTTTGGTTGTTCCCACATACTAGGATATTTCGATATACTGACCGACATTTTGTTTGTCGGCGTTTTAGGAACAACAATTGAAAGAACAAACAGTAAAGTGACACATTGTGAAAGTAAAACATAAAGTGCAAGGAGGATTAGTTAGAGTGGATTCAAGCTTGGATAGATAGATTCAAAAGGTTTTCAAAGGTAAGTAAAGTTTAAATTTTTATACCAGTTTCCAGTTTAGTTGGTAAAATTTATTATTTTTTATTGATTATTTGTCGAACCTTTGATCATGTAATTGAATAACGGCTTTATCCTTCGGGTATCCCTTAATTGGGGGTTACCGGGAGGAGGGGTCGTTACACTGGCTGTACTTTCACATGATTGGTACAATCCAATACTTGGTTGTAATTTCACAGGATTGGTACAATCCAATACCTGGCCGTACTCTTACAAGGTTGGTATAAAGTTGGGGGATAATGATGTATATTCTCATGGTTAGTACAACCCAATACCTGGTTATCAGATTGGTTGAGACCAAAAAATAGAAATGAGAATGATTTGTATCATGATAATAGTATCACAGGATGAGCTTGAGATGTTGCTATAGTATGATGGGTAAATGATATACATGTCTTTCATATTCCTTATAAAGTGAATAGATGATTTACTGCTCTATCATATAAAGTTACAATGCTTTAAAAAGATGAGAAATGTTCTAGCCTGCTTATCCATAGTGATTAATCCTGCTTATTAATATAAAAGAACCTCTTCTCAATTTTATAATGTTTACATGTGATAATAACATTGTTGGTAGAGAGTTATATCTCTCGCTGGGACAATAGTCTCACCCCGTGGGATCCATAATTTTTAGGTGGACGTGCATGAGGAGGTAGAGACCAATCTATAGAGGAAGGATAACAACAACAGGACAATAGTAATAGCTCAGGTTGGATGTATTGTCTATCATGTCTTGTAGATATAAGTCCTATATGTCGTCTTTGTACTCTCAGGTCCTTGAGATTAGTGTGTGATGGTTTTATGAACAATCTAAGATTTTGGCTTGTATGCCTCGAGGTTTTATGTTGTTTTAGTATATGTTTTGATAAAGCAACTATTACATGTTATCCTCGAGATGAGATGGTACAGTGTATGTACAATGTGAACCCTGATGTATATAAAGTTTTGGTTCTTTCATTAGGAGTTTTCTAGGAAATTGATCACTTTGCAAAATGGTTTTAAATTTTTAGTGATTTTTTTAATCCATTTTTTATGATTATTCCGCATTATTAAGTGATGTTTTGGTTATCGGTTTAGTGACAGTGATTTCAAGTTTGGTATCAGAGCTTAAGGTTTGCTGAGTCTACATAGACATAGGACTAAGGTGTTGAGTCTGTTCTAGTATCCTCCAGTATATCTTATAGTGACCTGTGCTTATGCAGAAGGACAGATATAGCTTAAATATATATGGGGAACACGAGGATCACATTGTTGAAAGCAATGTTGTTGCACCAGTAGGAGGTGTAAGGGATCAGGAAAGAGAGGAATCAATGCCTGAAAATCCCCATTTTGATGAAGCTAGATAGAAAACCCAGCCTTTCATGCTCTTTTTGGGCAAGTCATGACCACAATGATGCATATGGCAACCAGATGCCAGCACCAGCACCAAGGGCACCAGTTCCCAATAAGGGAGATGGGTCTGGTAAGACTTTTGAACGACTATGCCGTGTAGGAGCTATAGAATATGCTGGAACAACTGACCCAACATATGTTGATTTGTGGATCACTGAGTTAGAAAAGGCTTTTAAGATCCTTAGTATCCCAGATGCTGACAAATTCAAACATACCATTTACCTTTTTAAAGGTAGTGCTGGCCATTGGTGGGCCATATAAGAAGTAAAAAGGAATGATGAAGAGGTTGGTTGGGAGGAATTTTGTCAAGAATTCGTCAATAAGTATTTTCCACAAACGTACTTAGACGAAAAGATCTCATAGTTTGAGAAGGTTCAACAAGGAACCATGTCAATTAATGAATATGAATCTAGGTTCATGGAACTTTTGTGGTTTTGTCCTCAAATGGATCCTACTGAATAGGAGAAGATCCCATGTTTTGAGAAAGGATTGAATGTTGAGGTGTTTATCTTGGCATCTACATTAGAAAGTAGAGAGAGATTCACCACATTTGTGGAATCCATCTGGAGGATAGAAAGGTCTGTGACAAAGAAACATGAGGCAAACCTCAAAAGGAAGCCTACATAGTCATAGGAATAGTTGATTGGTGGTACTAAACAGCCAAAATCTTCAGTATCACCAGTTCAACCACAATATAGCATACCAATCAGCGGTCACCAAGTGGGGTCTGAGCTTGTTGTAAATGTGGACAGATAGGACATCTGAGGTGGTAGTGTCCAAGAAGAAATAATAAGGTGACCCAACAACCAAGACACTAGAGAATTCGTAAGAGGTAACACGTCAGATAGAACTTTTCATTCTGAATTATCTTTCCTTTTTCTTCTCTCTGCCTACTAATTATAAGAAAGGTAGTTATTGTTGAGTTCCCTTTAATTATTCCTATGAGGACATGAGGAGGAGATAAAAAGTATGAGAACTTATATTCAATCCAACATTCTTGTATATGTTTTGAAATTTCTCTCTTCATGAAGAACGGGAAGAGATGTAAAAGAAAATAGCTAGAGAAAATTAGAAATACTAAGTAGTAAAAAATATAAAGAGATGATAAGAGTAAGAAACATAATATAAAACAAAATGCATACTACCTGTAAAGGAGTGAAACCACTCCTCTAGTAGAAAGAAAAGACCACATCCCTTAAAAACAAACACCACATCAAATTTTCTGTGAAAGGGATGGAGACCATTTCTTTCAACATGTATGTATCATTACACAAGGAGTAGCAGCGGAAAAGATCAATATCTAACAATTTACAATGCTTGATAACATGATACAACACTTCACCGCATATGGGTGTCAAGAAGGAAATCTAATCCTATAAGCCAAAGATCAAGCTGAGGGTCATCTAACCACCTCTTCAAGTCTCCCAAAAGCTCAGCTACAAGGTTGATGTCGAAGTTCACCTCTCCTTGATCTAACTTGGGGTTGGAAGCATACCCCACAAAAAAGAAGAAGAACATAAATACATCAGCAAAAAGCTGGTATGTGTATGTTAAAGGAAACTTTGAGCAATTTATGCAATAAGGAATTCAAATGTAAAATGCTTCCCATACAAGAGATAAGGACTACCCACACGGGCATAAAAGAAAAGAATCATCATCATCATGAAAGAAGATACTTGCCATGATCAAAACAATAAAGATTGTGTACAACTGGCATAAAAGAAAGTAGGGCACACACCCCAAAATCCACATCAATACCTTGCATGCATGTGAGATAAGAATAGCCCTAGAATAATATACACACAAAGGCAGCCAGGCACAGACTTGTACCTGATAGAGAAAGGAATACTGCCAATCTCCCAAAAATATATAAAATTGAGTATGGATTATTGCCACACTCGGGTATAGAGAAGTGGTTTACTGCCACCCTCCAAAATAAACAACAGGGAATTACTGCCCCAAAACCAAAGTAATTTACACTACTCTAGTGCTACTGAATCACATTGCATGTAAATATAGAGGCAAGTAAATAGTTTAGTCAGAAGATGATACAAAGGTTGCCATCACACAATGGACAACACAAACATATAACATCCACTTTCAAGTCACACATATCAATATAAGAGACCAACATGCACCAAGTCACACGATAGATAACAAGATAATATCCAAGTTCATAACAAGTAAGATAGTTCACACAAACCATGATAACAAGAGATAAGACATATTGTGTAGGTCAAATTCAAGAGAATGACAAAATAGGTGAATTGCTTATTATAGAGGAATAGGGGATACAACATACATTAGAGAGAAGAATTAGAAACTGCTCAATATAGAAATAATGTGGGATGCAATCATACAATAAGGAGAGAAATTGCTCAATATGAATAATAGGGGATACATCATACCTCAATATCAAAGTCCCAAAGTCCAAAGCACTTCTAGATCCAAATATAGGTCCCCAAAGGCCTCTAGGAAGGTAAGAAGGTTCAAACAGAAAGGATTCTGAGATTAGAATGTCTGGTTACTCCAATCCAAACTCCTTTCTTGAGAAAATATCACCTTCTCTACTTTAGAGGTGCAAACCTAGTTTTTGGTCAAAATCACCAAGGGGAAGCTTAAAAATCCTAAATAGAGAAATATGGAACCCTAGGAGCTTTCTTCACCAAGGTAGGTACCTCCTTTTACCTTGGAACAACACATTTATGAAAAAAAAAGAGTAGGAATGATGCTCTAAGCTAGAGGAAATAGGGAGTGAGCAATGATTTCGGATTTGGAGCTAGGTAAGGATATATATAGCTTCATGTATAGGAAAGGGATTCAGCTTGAGGTGTACATGTGTCAAAATCCTAGACATTTTATGTCCATGCAACACCTCCCTTAGTTACTACCCATACTTTCTCTCTTTTATCCATATCATTATCTTTATCTCTATCCTTATCTTCACCCTTATCCTTATGCTTATCTTTATCCTTATCTCTATCTTTATCCTTATCTTTATCTTTATCCTTAATCTTATCTTCATCCTTATCTTTATCTTTATCCTTATCCTTATCTTCATCCTTATCCTTATCTTTTAAGGAGGAAAAACCCTAAAATGTCCTTGAAGAGAAATACTTCCAAACCAAGTATAACTAGGAGCCCCAAAGCCCAAACAATGATAAGGAAATATCTAAGGATTATAATGCATGTGATAATTTTCAAAGAAAACCTCCCAATTGGGTAAATTGCAGAAAAGTCCAGAATGTACCCAAAATTACATAACTCGCACAAACAACATCCAAATTGGACCAAACTTTATCCACAAGTTATATTTGATGTGTTGAATATGAATTTCCATATTTTTGAAGTTATATAATCACATTATTCATTACTTATGCCTTTTACTAATTTTCTCTCTCCTAAATTATCCTAATATTTCAAGGTTGTCCAAATTAGATGAAATTTGACATGTAGGCTAATTTTGATATGTAGATTTTGAATTTGAAGTTTGTTTCCACTTTTGAGACTTTTTTATGAGATATGTCATATAGCCCATTAACGACCCATTATCTTAATTATTCATCCAATTAAGTTTCTTATCTTCATATTACCACCAAAATGAGACATGTGGCATATTTTGTGTATCCATTATAAACATAAGATTAATGTTAGAGCATTAGGTTACATTAAGGTGATCTATAAATGCATTAGTTCATTGGGATTATACAAAACATCTATTTAGGTCTAACCTTCAATCTTGTTTGGCTAAGTCCAAAGCGTCAACTTCTAGGGTAGGGTCTGAGATCTAGTTGTTACACTACCTAACTTCAGTTCTTGCATACCATGACTAGGTATTCATCTATTGAAGGCAAGGTAAGTATGGAACTCTTAGATTGCTATCTTTCTGATTACTCTGATCAAGTAGTCATTTTGAGACAATCTAAAGAGCATAATGAAGTTGAAGATGTGGCAGGGATATTTCTACCACATCCTAATTAATATACAGAGGAATCTGAGTTAATCACAAATCAACTTATAAATAAAAGAAGATGTTTAGTATAATGTATACCTTCATCTTAGGACCTAGAGGTAACAGTTACCTGATGAGAGATAGCAATGTTTAGTGATGAACTAAGGGTTTGAATACCCATATCTAGTAATCATGATGATGATAATGCTAAGGGATGATGACATGTAATCATCTCTATAATTCCTATGCCGATGGCAAGGAACCTAAGAGGAAACAAAATTGAATGACACATGAACGATTGAGAGTTCATGCAATACTCAAGGAAGGTGATAATCTCTTTTCTTTACTAAACAAACCTGGATAATGATGGGGCGATAAAAAGGACTATGTTCCCTTGTGTTCTTTCTTTTTAAGGACATGACAATCAAGTGAGTCTTATGACACTTGATGTGCATGGATTAGAAGTAATATTTTAGATGGATACTTTGAAAAGTATCAGTTAATCTTGGATTTTAGCTCCAAGACAAAGTATATGTGTTAAGTAATGTCTCGAGATGAAAGAAAGGTCCTATTATATGTATGGTTTTGGTAATAACAACCGAGGATGGAAATGATAAGGATGTGATGTATTTTTGGCACATATAATGGATACCAAGGTAAAGAATCCTAGCATCTAAGAACTTTCAATGATATGAGAAAATGAGAACATGACTCCTGATAAGATGAATAATGTTTGGTTACCTAGAAGGGCCAACTTTGAGATTAGCCTAGTTACATACCGTAGTATGAATACCATATGTTAGGGGTTTATGCTCCATATAAACATGACATCAGCAAGAATGTATGAGTCGAAGGAACAATTGTAGAATCATTTTGGAAAAAAGCTAATCAAGCTAAAAATAATTCCTTATAATATCCCTATATAGATCTATTGAGGTAGTTTATACATAACATCTAGAGATACCTCTGAGATAAGTTATTTTTTTGACAAGTAGCCTCTCCTTATGATAAGAACATAAACATCTAATGGGATAGTTGGTGTAAGTCACAAGAAAGTTTAGTGTTGTGTCAGCATATTAGAGTGGCTCAACAGATGGATGGTAAGACTTGTAGTTCCAAGTGAGTGACAGAACATGACTCTGGTCTTTCCTTGAAGGTGAAATGCTAAACTAAGTGAGGAGTATGAAAAAATCCCAAGGTCAAGAATCTTATCACATAAGTTGTAAGATTGAGAAGGTGACAAATTAGTAAGGTTTGACACCTGAGTTAAATAAGGTATGTATAATGCTTCTCTGACGAAGAAAAGTGTTACCTGACATAAAATTGACAGTATAGTCGTTAATGAAAAGGACAACTAAATATGTGTCATGCATGACAAATTCTATGATAACCCTATATGGAGGAACTTTATGCTGGTCAAAGTTCTATGGCATCTTCATGACATTAAGATGATATAAGGAGGCTTGATGATATGATGTATGAATAACAATTATCTTCCTTCATCTGGGATTTCAGGGACAAAATCCTTGTTAGGGGCTTATAATTTGTAACTTCTCTGACCTGGGTTATGGCTTAACCCTAGAAGTTCTGCGTAAGTAAGTTATTTACAAACTTGCTCTAGTCTTTTGAAAAGTAATTAAGACTCTTTGTGAAGTTTATTTTCTAGAGTGAGCTTAATTGCAAACTAATTGTGCATTATATGATAGTCTGAGTGTAAAGTGCAATTTACCCAAGATAAGGGGTTATATTGCAACATGTCACATTTTGAAAGTGCCTTAAGTGTTTTAATATCATAATAGAGAGAACGATGCTAACTGGTGGCTTATGGAAAGCCTAAATTCTAGGTATAAGCTTGATTGAATAATGCTAGTGCCTTGTGCATTAATTTTTGTACAAATTGCAATTTACCCAAAATATAGGGTTGATATGCAAATTACCACCTCTATAGTGTCCCTAATACCTCTATGTATCAGTTAGAGGAGAGATAAAGAAGGAGAAATCATGTTTTGAATCATCTTTGAATGATGGTACTCTTGGTGATGAAAAGACCAAGAGATGATGTATAGTTGAAGCCCTTACTTAAGTTGTATCGAGTTGTAGACTTGATATGGGAGTGACTATCAGCCAAGTGGCCATAGAGGGGATCCCATATTAGTTTGTGAACTCTTGGAAAAGGCCATGATGTCCTAATCACCTCAAGGAGGTGATCCATGACAGGTTAGATGCTCCTTGCAAAAAATGTATCGGTTTGCATAATTTGTGAGATAAAGATGAGATATCCTATCCAATAAGATAAGGGATGGCTGAAATATCATCTCTAGATTATCCTCTAGACTCTTTCATGTCAAGATAAATGTGAGTGCATGCATGGACACGTGTCAACCATGCATGGCCATGTGTCACCTAGTAGCATATGGTGAAGACACATGTTATACACTCTCTCTCATGAACCCCAAGTATATATACCTCTCCTTTCACCTACTAATGGGAGTTTACGAATCCCACAACTCTATTTCTTGGAGATATCATGCATACCCTCTTAGATATCATGCATAGTAGCTCAAGGATCAAGGGGAGCTCGAGAACCAAGCTTAAAGTAAGGCCATGATCATCTTCAACCTTGATTGAAGTATGATTTTTGGGTTATAGTTGTTCCTGCTTATTAATATAAAGAACCTCTACTCAGTTTTATACTATTTAACTGTGATAATAACATTGTTGGTAGAGAGTTATATCTCTCACTGGGACAATTGTCTCACCCCATGGGATCTACAATTTTTAGGTGGACGTGCACGAGGAGGTAGAGACCATTCTGTAGAGGAAGGATAACAACAGTAGGGACCGCAGTAACAACTCAGGTTGAGTGTACTATCTATCATGTCTTGTAGATATAAGTCCTATATGTCATCTTTGTACTCTCAGGTCCTTGGGATTAGTATGTGATGGTTTTATGAACAATATGATATTTTGGCTTGTATGCCTCGAGGTTTTATGTTGCTTTAGTATATGTTTTGATAAAGCAACTATTATATGTTATCCTCAAGATGAGATGGTACAATTTATGTACAATGTGAACCCTTATGTATATAAAGTTTGGTTATTTCATTAGTAGTTTTCTAGGAAATGGATCACTTTGTAAAATGTTTTTAAAATTTTAGTGATTTTTGTTAATTCGTTGTTTATGATTATTCAACATTATTAAGTGATGTTTTGGTTATCAATTTGGTGATGGTCATTTCAATAAGAGTGAACGTCCCAAGTCAGTAAATTCACACCACAAGGGCATCTCAAAGAAGGAAGATGAGTACAAGAAGGAGAGAAAGTATAAGAGGAAGGAAACAAATGAGAAGAGACACAAGAATGTAGCTCATGCAACTTATGAAGCTTCATCCTCAAGTAGCTCAAGCTCCAAAGAAGATGGAGAATGTTGCCTTGCACTCATGGCCTCTACTAGTGAAGAAATTGGTAAGGTAAGTGAGGTAAGTGAGGTAAGCTTGCATGAGTTATCCAAGGAAGCTATTATTGACATGCTTGTATCTACTCGTTCATCTTTTGCTAAATTTAAATCTAAAAGAAAATGGTTAGGAAAAATTATTGATAATTTGTATGCTCAACTTGAAATTCTTGAGCTTAATGAGAAAACTCATCTTGAGAGAATTGATAACTTGCAAGGCCAATATTTTGATCTTGATCTCCAATGCAATGGAGTTGAAGTAGAGAATGGTGTCTACCTTAAGAACATTGAAACTCTTAAGGAAGAAAACCAAAAGTGCCTAAAGGAGTTTGAAACTCTTAAAACTGAAAATGTTAAATTTAAGCTTCTTGTTTATGCTCGTATGGATGAGTGAGATGTTTATCTTAAGGAAATTCAAAGTTCTTAAATCTGAAAATAATAGGTTTCTTGGTCAAGTTAATGATTTATCTTCTAGAACTATCTTGCCTAGTAATGATGTTGCTTCTATTTCTCTTGAGAAAGATTCATATTTAATTAAAGCTCTCTATCTTGAGGCTGACCTTGTTCATGCTAGAGATGATATGCTAGTTTGTCTTCTACTATCACATCTCTAAATGATGATAATCATAGACTAAGAGCCTCTCTATAGAAATTCCTTAAAGGGAAAAACTCCCTAAATGAAATCCTAGACCATTCTACCAAACAAAGTGGTACTAGTGGTTTGGGATTTGTAGGGGGGAACCAAAGGGCAAGCACAAAGCCAAAGGTAAGAAAAAGAGAAAGGATACCTTTTTCTTTGTAGGAGAGTCTTCTAACACTAAGAAATATATGGTTTGTTCTTATTGCAAATATGATGATCATTACTCTACTGATTGTCCTTACAAGCATAAGGGGACCAACCCAAAGATGAAATGGGTCCCCAAGATAACTATGGATCCCAAAGTTTGAGTTGGGAACTGACATTCTTCTTTCTTACAGGAAAAAGGAAGATGTATTGTTGATAGTGGTTGCACTAAGCATATGATAGGTGATTTAGCCATTTTAATAACTTCATAAAAAAGAAAGGAGGTTTGGTCACCTTTGGAAATAAGAAAGGTAAAGTCAAAGGTGAGGGTGATGTAGGTGAATCCTTTTGTATTAAGAATGTTCTTTTTGTAGATGGCCTACATCATAATTTAATTAGTGTTAGTCAATTATGTGGCAATAGTTACCTTGTGTAATTTACTTCTTTTGAATGCTTGATTCTAGATTCCCTCACCTATCAAGTTATATATAAGGGAACTAGAAGTGGTAATCTTTATGTTATTGTTCTTAACTCCATTAAGCATGTTGTTGGTAGATTCCTAGTAGTCAACTCAAATGATATTTCTCTTTGGCATCGTCAGCTTGGTCATTTAAATATGCATCAATTGAAGAAGTTGAGCAAAAAATACTTGGTCAAGGGACTTCCGAAATTGGATTTTGAAAAGGATGAGGAATGACAACTTGTACCCAAGGAAAGTAAACCCAGTCCTCCTTCAAATCTAAAGGAGTCCTTAGTACCAAAAGAGCTCTTAAACTTCTTCACATTGATCTATTTGGACCAATGAGAACGCAATCACTTTGTAGTTCTAAGTATTGCCTTGTTATTGTTGATGATTTCTCTAGATAAACTTGGACCTTCTTTCTCATTTCTAAGAGTGACACACTTGATGTTTTCTCGAGCTTTTGTAAACAAGTTGAGAATGAAGCCTCTTGCCGCATCATTTCCATCCATAGTGATCATGGGGGAGAATTTGAAAATGATCTTTTTGAACATTTTTGTCAAGAATCTGGTTATACACATAACTTTCCTTCACCTCAAACACCTCAACAAAATGGGGTTGTAGAAAGGAATAATAGGCCACTATAGGAGATGGCTAGGACCATGCTTCTAGAGTATGATACTCCAAAGAAGTTTTGGGCTGAAGCTGTCAGTACCTCATACTTTATGCAAAACTGGGTTTTTAAACATTCATCTTTTTATAAAGCCCCCTATGAGCTATGGTGTGGTAGGAAGCCTTCTATCGAGTATTTCCATGTTTTCAGATGTCCCTATTTTTTTCTTTAATACAAAAGATTCTCTCAACAAGTTTGATCCAAAATCTTACAAGGCTTTCTTTCTTGGATATAGCACTACTAGCAAGGCTTATAGAGTATTTAATGTTGATCTTTCTAAAGTAGAAGAATCCATAAATGTTAAATTTATTGAGACTAACACCTATATTCCCAAATATATTGTTCCAAATGATGATGTTGCAGGTGAAGTCATTCCTATTCTAAAAGAGCTCCACATCACACAAAAGGGAAAAGAGGTGGTCACTCAAGAAGAAGAGAAGAAGGACCCAACCCCCTGGTTTACAAAGAACCGTCAACAAGAGCTGATTTTAGGTGATCCATTTGAAATAATGAAGACACAAGATGTATTCAACAAAGAACCAGCAAACAACGCCTTCATCTCACAACTCGAGACTAAGAATGTCAAGGAAGCTCTTGGCGATGATCAATGGATCCTAGCTATGCAAGAAGAGTTAGATAAATTTGAAAAGAACAAAGTTTGGACCCTTGTTCCAAGACCAAGTGATAGAAAGATCATTGGCACCAAATGGGTCTACCGCAAAAAGCTTGATGAAAGCGGCAAAGTGGTAAGAAACAAAGCAAGGTGAGTGGGTCAAGGCTACAATCAATAGGAAGGTATAGATTTTGATGAAACATATGCACCTGTACCTGGACTTGAGTCCATTTGTATGTTACTTTCCTTTCACTACTACATAAAAGCCTTTTAGTGTCGGTTATTTAAGCTCTTTAGTGTCGGTTTCAAAGCGACACCCAAGTGGGAGCCGCTAAAGGGGGACACCTTCGGCGTCGGATCCCAACTGACGCCAAAACATTTTTCACCACCGAAAATGCGCCAGCAAAGGGACTAAATGCGTCGGTTGTTTACTAAACAACTGCCACTAAAACTCTTCCTACCACCAAAACATACCAGCAAAGGGATTATAGGCGTCGGTTTTCTAAGAGAAACTGACGCCACATCATCTGAACCGACGTCGGTTTTGTGATAATAACCGACGCCCTATCCCCTGTCTGCCACCACGGCTGTGCTTCCCAGCACGGCCGTGGTACTTGGTCACATAGACGTCAGTTTTAGGTGGAAAACCGCCGCCGTATAACATAGGTGTCGGTTTTGTTCAAATAATTGACGCCTATGTTTTGATTTTTTTTCCTGTCAGTCTGCAGACCTACTGTGGCTGGTCGCAGGATGAGAAACATGCAGTTCAGTTAAGAATTGTAGGTTTTATGACATCCATTTATATCAACCAACAACAGGACACAAAACTTCAAAATTAGCATGATGGGCAATATTACATATATGTGATTCACACTCATGTATAAGAACATTTAATTCATATTATTGTTTTTCATCACACGCATGTAGAAACCAGTAGCAACCTGTAGTTCTATTTATTTCATCTCTTTTCACATTCAGACACATGTAGACACATTCATGTATTGATGATTTTCACACACATATGACAATTCATAAAAATTCATTCACATTCACACAAAATTAATTATGAGAACAAAGTTATTCTTTATTCATCATTGTCAGCAAAATCATATTGAAAAATTCCCACTCTTTGCAGGGCTTTTGCCCAATCTTCTCTTACAACATCTAATTCATCTCTCGTATAGGGAGCATGTACATCAAAATGCTTTGCACCTGTGTTGAAGTCCTCAGTTTTAAATACCTACAAAGAGAATGACGTACATACATAATTATAATAATATATAATAAGATTCATATATTTCATATTATCTAATGAGACTATGTATAATACCTGTTGTATGTTATCGATTTCCAATACGGCATGTTTGATGATTAGGTCCATAAATCGCATCACATAGTAGGCACATGCCCAACCATTGTCTTGTGTAGCACACTATAAATTGAAACATACAAAATATTCAAAAATACAAATAAGCACAGTTCACATAAATAATATATACATTGGAGTCAGGAAATTACTTTCACATTCTCCCAAATGAGTGTCAGATTGTTTTTCCTGGGGACCTTTCCTCCAACTTTTTTGTACTCTTGTAAATCCCTATATATGTTAATGTAACACATTAAATTGCATAATTAAATAGTAATGCAGTAACAAATGTTAACAGATATAAAAATATAACATATTTCTCATGAGAATAATGGCCTTTTAATTGCATATCCATATAATACATCCAACTCACTCCCCACAGGATCTAGATAGTAGATGGTGAATGTCTTGGGGACAATAACTAATAACTCCCGATGCTTAGCACTACAGGTAAGAAAGTAGAAAATTAATAACTCAATATCCGCAATAAAGATGTAATTTGCTGAAGTCCAAATTACAAGCAAAGTAAACTTACTCGACATTGAATGGAGCTATTATTACCGTCTTATTATTTTTACCAAAATATTCAAAAGCATCACAACAATATGAAGTAACTGAAGAAGGATCTGTATCTACAAGACTAATCAAATATGGAACCAAAAATCCCACATGGGAAAACCCAAAATCTGTACATGTCTTGTATAAGTGGCGGCAAAACATGTATTAAGTATGCATTAATATATAAGAAACCAGATTGTCGTATATAAAATAAGGTATATGGATGTATAAACTAGATTTTCATATGCATTAATCTCACCATATCCACAGCTCTATCATAGATGTGTTCAACCATTCATAACTAAACAACTCCAAAATATCTTGTATAAATATGTTGTTTCCGAATGTTTGACCTGCATAAATACGTATCCAGAACTTCTATTACGTATGCATAAATATGTATGCTAAACTTTTATAAATAGATTGTTATTATATGATTTACCTACAACATTCTTTGGAATAGTAATATTTATAGGGCAATTTGGATTATGTTCTCCGATCCATACTGCCACACTCCTACAATTAGGACCTATCAAGGCGTGTAGGTCCCCTGGAAGCCAACTTGGTAGTCGAGGAGGTGGAGGCCGAGATGTAGAGGGTCTCGTCTTTTTGACCTGTATATATAATTTCATATCAATTGACTCATATATATACACACTAAAAAATTAAAGTAATGAAAAATAATCATACAATATTAGTATAGAGGGCATCCGCTTCGGGCCACAGTATCACTCTGCCTACTGCCTCACCAAGTGTTTCAGCATCTAGGTGTGCATGAGGCAGTACAAGATTCATCCAGTCGGTGAGTATATGTATGGGGCTCACATGTACCATGCCATCTGGTACTAGACTCCCATGAAACATGCACCCTTTAAGGGGTGGGTAAGCCTATGCATATGCAATGATATATCCTTCACTTTGTAGTTGGCATGGCTTCAACCCCTACAAATTTACGTAAAGAATGTTATATGCATATATACACAAACATATCATCTTGAACAGACTAGCTATTATATATGCCATAAAATACTTACAGAGGACGTGCTAGGTTGTGGGTCTATAGGATTACTCCCAACCTCTACAGCACGAGCAGTAGGAGAAGAGAGGTTCACCACAGGTATTGTCTGAGTGGTAGTCTGAGACGCCTGCCACTTGTTTAATGCTTCTTGGAGTCTTTTATCAACTACTTCCTCGACTCTCCTATCAATTAAGGAATCTACCTATACATGGATAAAAGAAATGCTAGTTTTTGATTATTGAATTCCCTTTCGCAATAACGTTCTAAAATAAGAATAAGTTACCTCAGCTTGTGAAAGTCCCACTTTTGGGACATGTTTGCGTTGGGATGGCCCAAAGAACATTTTGATGCCCACACCAGCGCCTGCACCCCTTACACATCCATGATGCTCTGGGTTACCCAGAGAAACTATCAGTTCATCCCTGGTGCCCTGAGGGATGAACTTGCCTTCCTTCCTCTACTCGTGCAGCTCCCGCTAAGCACCATCAACAAAAATTCGTAAGTAAACATAACAATAATCAATATGGATAGATTGCTCTAAGAGTTTGATTTTCACCAGGCGATTGCGGGCTTCAGTTACTCTCCCTTCTTGTTTTGCCTCCCAGCTATCCACATAACATGATGAGGCAGAGGTGCGGGAGCAGCAGTAGAGGACTCTGCAGTCTCTTGAGTAGCAGTAGGCTGAGTAGACTCAGCTTGTAGTCTTTGGCGAACGCCTGCATATCCTCTTGGACCCATTGTGTGGTCATGCACATTCAGTGCACGCCTTGCTTGTTGAGCATCGTTGATAGCCTAGTTAGTTAGCACATTGATTTGGTTAGTAACACTAAAGGTTAATCTTGAATAGGTGAATACATAAAAATGTATATTAATTAAATTGGGAGTGGCACTTAATACCTTGAATTCATCTATTTTTCGTTGGGTAACAAACTCCTCCCATTCTTTGGGGTCCAAGTAGTTCCATTGCTTTGTGGCTTCCTTCTTCCTATATTTATTTTTCAAAGTTTATTAGTGTAGAGTTAGTGAAATACTGATCAATGTCTAGAATTGGAATCAATCAAGAACCTATTCTCAGCATCACGTATGTAATCTCAGGTGAGATTGGTCCTATAGTTCCTTAGGACCCACCCACAACGTTGCATCACACATTTATGATGCAACTTTTCATCTAGATCAAATATGCTCTACAAATTAAATAGAATTGCTATTAACTAGTATCCTAAAAATTAGTAATCTACACAAATAGAATTACAAATAATAATAACTCACGCATAGTTCCTTCCATATGTGGTCTTTCTTCCCCTTAGGAACTTTATGCCATGATTCTAGGATAGGACTGCAATGGCTGCGAGTAAGAACCCCAAGATATGAAACAAATGAGTTGTGGTTCACTCCATATAGATTTCCTGCCTGATCGAAATCCACAGCCAATTTGGGTCCATTGCCCCTTTGCTGTATTAACTTGTTCATCATTGTGATGCCCCTCACTTTCTCAATTTTCTTTTGTTGCTCATCAAGTGTTGTAATTTCTTCAGGGGGTACATCACCAACCTAAAATTTGATAAAAAAAACACACTTACATAATATAATTATAAATGAACATATAGATAGAAACCTCAGGGATATATTCTTAAAACTTACATTGTCAGGCGGTGCAAGCACATCCTCACCCTCACGGTGATCATCAGCACAGTCATCATGGGAATGCTCAGCCATCTGAAAGAGTTAACAAATACATGTGTTGTCATTCTTATATATAACAAATGTGTACCACCTAACCCATTCTTGAACACCTAATTTCACTAGTAAGTGTATAATGTGTATTGGGTTTTCAAGAAAATTTCGGCATCATTTCCCCGCTATTCTCCAAGTACATATGTACTTAGAGAACAAACAGGGAAATGCTACCAAAATTTCCTTGAAAACCCAATACACATTATAAACTTACATCCTACGTGAGATTAGGTGTTCAAGAACAGTCCCAAACCGGGGACTATCCAAGATTTACTCCTAATGAGTAAATTTTGGACGGGTTTCTAGGCCAACAAATACATGTGATGTCATTATTATATATAATAAATGCGTATAAACTACAGGAAACATGGTTAATCCTAACCTATAGAGAATTATTAAATAATAAATCAAGAATTCAATAGTTTCAAACATGCAATAATTCATAATGCTACTGATAAAAAAAATAATTCACAATGCAATGTTATATCAATGTTCCTCAATATATGTATTTGTTGAAAATAAGTTGTATTGGATAGACCCATAATGGAAGTGATCATTGAAAAAATACTAGACAATCATATTCTGTTTCATATACAATGTTCAATTTAAATAAACACTCCCTTAGAGGATCTAATACTAGACATCTACTGGTTTCGAGTTTGAAATCTCTCCATGCCAGTGCCATTCTGTATAGCCTTATACAATCCCATTGCACATGACATGACTTTTGATTTCCTCACTAGTGTTGACTTTCAAGTTGTTACCGCAATGCCTACATGGACAGTAGAACCTATCTGTAGGTTTTTTCCTATGTTCCTCGGCAAATCTAATAAATTGATCAAGACCAGATATAAACTATGGGGTGCAGCGATTGCGAATGGACATCCATGATCTATCCATTCTATAATCAAAGAGAAAACAAGTATATATTAGGACAAGATTAGGGTATACACTTACATCCTATCCAAGATTTACTCCTATTATCTACAATGAAGCTGGACTCCATACAAACAGTATATAATTTAGTGATTGTTCATTCTAATTTATACCAATGTACAAGTAATATAAAGAACAATGATTGTTCACTTTCTAGGCCAACAAACACATGTGATGTCATTTATATATAATAAATGTGTACCACCTATCCCATCCTTGAACACCTAATCTCACTAGTAAGTGTATAATGTGTATTGGGTTTTCAAGAAAATTTCGGCAGCATTTCCCCATTGTTCTCTAAGTACATATGTACTTAGAGAACAAACGAGGAAATGCTACTGAAATTTTCTCGAAAACCCAATACACATTATACACTTACATCCTAAGTGAGATTAGGTGTTCAAGAACAGTCCCAAACCGGGGACTATCTAATATTTACTCCTAATGAGTAAATCTTGGATGGGTTTCTAGGCCAACAAACACAATAATAGATATGTACATGTTAGGGTTTCATCACAATTGATGTTAGGGTTTCATCAATGTTAGGGTTTAATCAAATCAAATTAGGATGCTAGAATGGACAAGTTTAAATCTTATTTCAACATGCATCAAAATTTACTGAATTAGGTCAAGCATTAGGATTAGAAGAACAAATATATGCAAGCAAAAGATTTGTTCATATCCTAGAATTTACATAAAGCATTACATATAGATTTGTTCATATCCTTACCAACAGCAAACACGGTCGTGGCTGTGTTGTCCTACCACGGTCGTGCTGGACAACATGGCCGTGCTGCCTAGCACAGCCGTGGTAGGCCATTCTTCTCAGTTCTCAGTGAAAGAAGTAGAACACTAACTAGTCTTTAACGAAATTGATTGATTATTTAGTCAGGAAGAAAGTGAAGTAAGGACTTCTATAACTAGAAGGTATCTCACTGAATTTCCAGGTAACCGTAGCCAAGTGGCTAAGGAGCTTAGGTTTTGAAATCAAAGCAGCAAGCAGAGTAGAGCAGTGGGCGACAAGGAAGAAGACAAGGAAGAAGGTGCTACGGCTAATACCTGGAGAGCAGAGCAGCAAGAAGCGGGCGGAGGCAAGGAAGAAGACATTGCCGCAGTAGGGCATGAGCAATGAGGAAAGGCGGTGCGCCGGAAACGCAAGGAGGTAGGCGGTGGGCGACGGCGGCGACGGCGGCGACGCAGAGCAGCAGCAGGGATCGGCGGCGGCGAGTGAGAAGCAACAGGCACTAGGCGGCGATTTTGGGAGAGCGGCGACGAGCAGCGCACAGGAGAATCGATGAAACAGGAAGAAAGGGGGAAGAGTCGGGTGATCGGGCCTCTATTGAGTTGGTCAACAACGTCGATTATCTACAACACTAACGCCTATTATGCTTTAGCGTCAGTTGATTGTAAAAGACCGACGCCCAATTAGACAACCTTTGCCCTAAATTATTTGGCGGGAACCATTATCAGTGTCGGTTATCTAAGGATAACCGACACTGAAAGTGGGACTTTTCGCGCAAATTTTCATTTTAAATAGCCGTCGGTGAATAGTTAAAACACCGACGCTGTAGGTGACCTAAAATGTTTTTGCTCGAAAATTGGATTTTGCAGGCGATTTTAGGCGTCAGTCTGTTATACGCAACCGACGCTGAATACAAAGCGGTACCCGTGTATGGCTGGTCTTCGAATATAGACGTCGGTTTGTCTAAATAACCAACACCGAATAGTATAGGCGTCGGTTTTCCTAAATAACCGACGCCCAGAAAAGCGACACTGAACATTGTTTCTGTAGTAGTGAATACTCTGGAAAAATATATATTGATTCAAGATCACAACTCCCATGCAGGTAGACATCAAATCCACTCTTAACAATGTATTAAAGGACTAATCAAGTAAAAATGACACCAATACAAGAGTCGGGTCAGACAAGAACCCTACAAAAATCAACATTGGATACAATAAATGAAGATGGAAACCAGACTATACGGTACTCCTAGTTGCAGTAGCACACACATAGAAACCAGTGGATCAACCACAGTAGAAACAGAGATGGAGACCAGACTATAAGGTACTCCTACAGGTCACACACATAGCACACACGTAGAAATGGAGATGGTTCCATTACTTTTGATTGGCCGGAGCAGCGGAGGAAGCAGTGGCGGCGGCGGAAGGCAGTAGGAAGGCAGCGCCGGAGTTGGAGCAGTTAGAGAGTAGGACGCCGGAGTTGGCCGGAGCAGTAAGAGAGTAGGCCGTCAGAGGCGTCGGAGCAACAAGAGAGTAGGTGCCGCCGAAGAGCAGGAGACCAGGCCACTGGAGCAGCGAGCGGCGGCGGCAGAGGAGCAGAGACCAGCAAGTGACGAGTAGCAGGTGGCTGGCGGCGAGCAAGGAGAACGGCGACGGCGAGCAAGGAGAACGGCGGCGGTGGGCGGCGGCGTGGAGGGAGTCTGCTTGCTCACCAGAATCGCCATACCCTAAGCCGATTGCAATGAGACAGAGAGAAAGGGGAAGAGTCGGGCTCACTCACGCGCTAGCTATTAAGTTAACATTCGGTGTTGGTTATTAAACAAAACCGACACATAAAACTTAAGGTGTCGCTTAACCACAAAAACCAACACCTGTTCTCAATGATAATCATCGGTTTTAAGTAGAAAAAAACCAACGTCTATCTACATATGCCGATTAAAAAATTTATTCTCGATTAATGACCATAGTCGTCGGTTTTTTTTAAAATCTGAAGATCAAAGGGTGTGAAAAATTTCCCACGAACAGTGCGGGAAAACCCATAAGTATCGGTCATTGGTGTAAAACTGACGATCAAAATGTGCCTAATTTCTATTTCACGAATAACCTTTAGTCATCGCTTTATTAGTTAAAGGCCGACGCCATATGTTAAATTTTGGAGGTAATTTTTTTCGGTGGAAATTTTGGATTTGGCGATTAATTTTAGGCGTCGGTTTTTTATTAAGGAACTGACACCGAATAAAAGCGATATCCATGTCTAGTCGCCCTTCACAGATTAATGTCGGTTTATTTTATAAACCGACACTGTATTGTTTAGGTGTCGGTGTATTTATGGAACCGACGCCTTTAAAAGTGACATTATAAGCCATTTCTGTAGTAGTGTTTGCTAGTTATAAAAACTTTCTTCTTTATCAAATGGATATTGAAAGTGCATTTTTGAATGGTACAATCGAGGAGGAAGTGTATGTTGCGCAACCCCCAGGCTTTGAACATGATAGTCTACCTAACTATGTTTATTTGTTAAAAAAATCTCTCTATGAACTCAAACAAGCACCTAGATCTTGGTATGAGAAATTTAAGAACTTTTTGTTAGATCATGGGTATATCATGGGCAAAGTGGATTCTACCTTATTTCTAAAGCAAACTTCTAACAATTTTCTTATCATACAAATACATGTTGATGATATCATTTTGGAGGAACTGACATTGATCTTTGCAAAGAATTTAGTGATCTTATGCAAAGTGAATTCGAGATGAGTATGATGGGTGAGCTCACAATCTTCCTCGACTTCCAAATCAAGCAAACAAAAGATGGGAACTTCATCAACCAAGGCAAGTATACAAGTGAGTTACTCAAGCACTTTGGGATGAAGAACACCAAGCCGATGGACACAACCATGTCAAACACCGCGAAACTTAACAAAGATGAAGAAGGTGAGAAGGTATATGAGAATCTCTATAGAGGTATGATCGGAAGTTTACTTTACTTAACTGCCTCTAGACCTGATATAATGTTTAGTGTTGGCTTGTGTGCTCGATTTCAATAAAACCCCAAGAAATCACATCTTATAGCTGTTAAGAGGATTTTAAGGTACTTAGCCAAAAACCAAAATGTTGGACTATGGTATCCCAAGTCAAGGGACTTTACTCTTACCACTTATAGTGATGTGGATTATCCAGGGTGCTTGATTGATAGAAAGTGCACAAGTGGCACTTACTTTCTCCTAGGACCATGCTTGGTGTCTTGATCCTAGAAATAGTGCATAGTGGTACTATACCACACCGAGGTTGAATACATTGCAACCAGAAGTTGTGGGTGCCTAGGTCCTATGGATGAAGCAAATGCTCCAAGACTTTAGCATTCATTTTGATGCTTCTCCTATCTATTGTGATAATACTAGTACAATTAATTTGTCATATAATCCTATCTTGCATAGTAGATCTAAGCATATATAGGTTCACCATCATTTTCTCCATGATCACATTGCCAAGAAGGATATCTATATCATGCATGTAGACACAGAAAATCAGTTGGCAGACATTTTTACTAAACCTCTGGCTAGAGAGCAATTTAACTTTATTAGATAAAAACTATGAATGATTCTGATATGCCTTCTATCTAATTGTCATCTATCCTATATGATTTGCCTATGTTTTGATCACCATTCCTTGTTAATATTCTAAAAATTAGTTTTTCATGTTCATTTTTGCCTTGTTTTTCTGTTGTTTTTGGGTATTTTTTGCAAACACTTTTTTTACCACAAAATAGTACCCAATTATGAGTGATATGTTCCCAAGTATGTTCAAAATACATAATGGACTTGAAAAATAAATTTAATTAGCACTCTAATGGCTAGAAATTAGAATTTCAAAATGTAGGTTAGGTTAACCATCGTTCGAGTTGCCAATACGACCGATCGCAGGTTGAGAGCTTTTTTAAAAGATCCTATCGATCGAGTTTCTGAGTCACAGAACTCAAGCGATGGTCGGGCTGGAGAAAAGTTAAGATAGGTTCGGTTGACTATTCTCCCTCTCAACTAGAGAAAAGTCGACCGATCCAACCTCCAGGTCCCCTAAGCTCCCAACCCTAGCCCTGACCTTTCTCTCCCTAGCCCTAGTTCAACCTAGCTCGACCTCCCTTGACCTTTCCCATTTCTAATCTAGATCTGTGGATGAGTTTTGGTGGTGATTCCTTATCTTTTTCTCGGTCTTTCCTCTCCTTTTTGTCTCTATGGCATCCAATAGGAGGAATAGGGCCGCCCCATCTAGTGCCCCTTCATCTTCATACAACTCTTGCTTGATTCCATTTGATGACATCTTTTTCGTCTCAAATGAGGCTCTAAATAGGCATAAAGAGCTCCTTCCTAGGAACCCTTTTCCTTTTCTTGCCCTATTTGAGCCTAGACCACGAAGACAGGAGGTCATAGATCAAGTAGCGGAGTTGCTTTATGATCACCATCTCTCTACCTTAGATGTTGAACGCGTGTGTTATAACAATTCCATCACAAGCACCAAAGTGGTTCACAAATTCTACACAAATTTGCATTGGAATTATGACACCCTCATACCCTGCCTTATACTCATGTAGTCCTCACATATATGATAGTCAGGAAGAAATTTCAAGTCTCTGAGGATACCCTGAACATATTTTTTTCAGGTACTGAAGTGACTGACACCTGGCGAAGGACTATCCAGAGTACTTTGACTTAGTTGAGCCTGAGGCCTTCTACAAGCAGTATGATCTTACTCTCCCTGATATTCATAATTTCTTTAAGAAGCCTCAATTCCCATATAGGAAGAAGTGTACCCTTCCCTCCTCTGCCTTGGACCTCAAGAGACTCATCCTTACCCTAGTCGTTAACTGCAATATTCACCCCAAGAAGAATCAGACTGAGAGTGTAGAAAACACTATGGTGATCATGTATTATCTCTTAAAGAACATCAAAGTCAAGTGGTCAGGATATGAACTCCATCATATGACATGCTTTGACTCACACAAGAACAACCCTGGCACCCACCTACCTTATCCATCCTTGATCTATGGTCTATTCTAGATAGCCACTGGAAAATATATTTTCCATGACCTTCACTACAAACCTTCCCATAAAGGAGTTTGCATTAGTGAGACCACTCTTCAAAAGTCCGTGCCTATCCTATCCTCTACCACCCTTGGTGCCTCAATGTCTGCCTCTACCCGAGAACCTCCATCACCTCAGCCTACCCGACCTTCCCGTGCCTCGTTCCATGTATCCAATCAAACCCTTATGGGCTACATGATTTATCAACATGCATACAACCTTCAGGTTCAGGAGCACCTATATCAGGACCTATGTTCCATCATGTCCAACATGAACATGTCATGTGAACACCCCTACCCTACCTACCAGCCCTAACCAGGAGGTGATTATGCATCCTTTGCATATGATCACTTTTACCCTACCCCTCCACCTACACCTTCCGCTGCTGCAACCCCTGTTGTTGGTGGATCTACCCCTGGTATGATACCTCTACCTACTGGCCCCTTGGCCACTTTGCTTGTGAGCCTCGGTAGTTATGCTCCTTCCTTCCCATAGTCCAATGAGCTCCATGCTCTTGGTATGTCTTGGGATGAGCAGAATGCACGTTGGCCCATTCGTGGTTTCGGTCCCTCTGTCGATGAAGAGATGTTGTACCAAGTTGATGAGGAGGCTACTGATGAGGAAGTTGATGAGGATGATGGTGATGCTTATGATGATGGCTCTGATGGCTTCGCTGGTGACTCTAGTGATGAAGGTGATGCTGCTGCACCTTCAAACAGAGATGACGACTATGAGGTTGAAGCCTCTGATGCCGATGATGATGTGGATGATGTAGACATAGATGACCTAGATGTTTAGTTGTTCTAGTTTTTAGTCTAGTTGCTGATCGAATATATATTTCTAGGCTATTTTGTATTAAAAACATCTAGAACATGTTCTGAGCTATAGTATTTTATCATTGAGCTTTCATCGGTATGGTTTGTAGTTGTTTTTTGGGAACTTGCTTTCTAGGTTGTAATCTTAATCCTTTGTACAATTTCTCTTTGATTTACTATATCTCATGAGTTGGTGCCATGTTTTACCATATTTTGATTATGACTTAGATTGTTTGTTTCTCTCATCTCTATTTTGGTGTATGCTTTGAGATTGCATGTTGCGCATGTATGCTTAGTTGTGCTTGGAGAAGACATGTTTATGTGCCCTTCTACCACCCCTTCCTTTTTGATAATGTCAAAAGGGGAAAGAAGTTCAATGTTTTGAAGCTCAACCATATTGTTTTATTGCCTATGTAATCATTTTCTTATTCATTATATGCTTTATCATGTGACTTGCTAAAGGACCATGTAGTATATATGTCATGTTACCTTGTTGTAGATAGACTAACTATGTAGGTTAGAGTAAGCATAGATTGAGGGGGAGAAATTCACATTGTTCAAATCCTGAATCCCCTTGCAATTCACAAGGCAAAGGTATAGCTTCAATATCCTTTTCAATATGATCGAGGAATGGTTTGTCATTGTCAAAAGGGGGAGAATGTTGACTTCAGAGATACATTGCCCATATTTTGATAATGACTTAACCATTCCATTCCTATGCATCTAATATGTTTGTTCAAGATTGATTTCTGGCTTTAGGTACATGAAAAGGATCAAATCATACAAGCCCTAGCTTGTTCAAGTTCAAGTCAAATGCAATGCAAGTATGCATTTTGGGAAATCACTCCAAATGACCTTGGATAATTTTTGTAATCACATGTATTGATGATATGACTTGTAACTAAGATGAGAAAAAATCAGGGACACTTAATTCTATGGTTTAATCACTCAAATATCAATTTAGAAAATTTGTCATTGGTTGTTTATCGGTCGACTTGGAAACTCGGTCGATCCTATGATGAATTTTCCGAAGATGACCCATCAGTTGAGTTGCACACTCATAGAACTTGACCGACTGACTCAGTGAGAAAAACTAATTTTAGCTCATCGGTCAAGTTTCTCAGAACAAACTCGACTAATAGTTTGAAAATTGGCTTTGTCATTTAGTGGATCGGTCGAGTTACCTTTATTGAAACTCGACCGAATGTACTGTATAGAAAATACAGAAAAAGTGATTATAACCGTTGGTGAGTTTTTTTAGGCAAAAATAGATCTATTGCATCTTGGAAAATGGCTATGTTTTGACCTTAAGTGATCCTACACTCAAGGAAACACCCCCATCTATAAATAGGACCCCTTGGAGTTCATTCCAAGTTCTCTCATTTATTCTATTCTAAGTCCTTGATATAGTTGAGTGTGTTGCAACTCCTTGAGCCCCTTTCTCGCTCTAGTTTACACTTCATTTCATGATTATGAGTGAGATAGGCCAGTTGTAAGAGAGCTACTTCCTTGTCCTTGTAAATCTCTCATTCCATTCCATCTTCCCTACCCCTTTCCTCTGTGAAGCAAAGGTGAAGCAAGCTACTCCAAGTGAAGGTGGAGTTGTTGATGTTCTTCTTCAAGGTTGAAGAAGAGGTGAATATCTTCTCCAGGTGAAAGAGAAGGCAAAGGTTGAAGATCCAAGAAGAGTGGGTAAACCCTTGAAGGCTGAAGACTTATGCAAGAGTAGGTAAGACCTTGGAAGAAGGCAGAAGACTCTTGGCAAAGTGGGTAAGTCCTTGGTAAGGTGGAAGACTCTTTGTGTTTGGATGGGTAAGTCCTTTGGTGGTCTTGTGTTGAAACTCTTATTGGTGAATATATAGAGTAAAGCACTTGCAAAGTCCTAGAGGCTGACCTCTCTAGGTAGTGGACTGACTCTCTCCTAGTTTGGAGAGTGGAACCACTCTAAACAACCTTGTCAATTGCTTGCTTTCAAATCCTCTCATCCTTGCTATGCTTGTTAGTTAGGACTTCAAATTGCACTTAAGGTATTGGTTTTGATTGATATAATTTGAAGGTCTAATCTATCTTGTGAGAATTTTTGAAGCTCTATTCGCCCCCCTCTAGAGCCCTAGATCCAAGAACTTGACTTGAAATACCCAGCCATCGAGAAAAACTATGAATGCATCATTATCCTTCTTTTGAGTAGAAAGACTTGGGGTTTCTCTCCTTATCATCAGCCCAGAGTCGATTAGTTGATTTTAGACAAACTTCCAGTCTTGACGAGGATCATCAGTGTTATAACCTCAATTTTCCAAATTACATAATGAGTTTTGTAAATATCATTTAAAGATAAATGAATTTGCTTGATTGATGTGATATGGTTTGGAATGGATTCCACGATTGATTGATTGCATGTTTCTTAATGGGCCTTGCTTTATTTGAAGCCCAAGTTGATATTATCAAAGAATACACAGAGAATTCCATAAAATAAGGTGAAGGATGTGGAATATTTCCCTAACGATAATAATTCGAGATTATGGACATCTTGGAGTTCAAGGAACTCAAAAACTAAGAAATAATAATAATGGGATTAAGGAAAAGAGGGAAAATGTGAATAATATAATAATAACTTGCATTACAAGAAAAGGAATTGAATTAGTATTATTATGAAACCAAATTTGGAGGAGTGGAGGGTAATACAATATCCTAGTTTCCCTCAAATTTTGGGAAAGAAATATCAATCCAATTGGGAGATATGATTTTTCTAAGAATCAATGGAAATAGGAATTTAAAATTCAATTCTTTGGAATTGGTTTCTTTTCCTGGTTGAACGCGGACGATTTGGGCTGTTGGATCTTAATCCAACTGACCCGGATCATCGTCTAGATCTCGATGAGTCAGGGACTCAAGCTGGATTGGGAGGAAACTTCCTCTCCTTTTTCCGTGAACGGATGGCAGGGAATTAATGGGATATCAATCCCATTGAGTCCAGGGGATCAGCGCGACTGGGTTTGACCCAAATTTTATGGGCAGTCCTTGTCGAGAAAGGAATCCCCAATCTCGGGACTCCTAGTTGCTAGCCTATATAAGGGGGGACATCGTGAGAGCACCCGCATTGCTACAAGCTGTCCCTTTGGCTGCGAAGAGCGGAGACGAGCGGAATCGTACTTCCAATTGATGGTTTTAGCCTGCTAGGCCCCTGCCGCAACCTGCAGAACGACGGCGACCTTCCGGCGAGTCGCTAGGGGTGAAGGTCGGGGGTGAACGCGGAATTGAGGACAGCAGCAGATTCGAGGGGCATCGGTGGAGCTTTGGGGCTCATTAGTTGATCTGCAGGCAGCCAGGAGCTCAGAGTCAACTACTGAGTTGACCACGCGACCTCGCTCCAGAGCAAGAGGTAGACGATGACACGATAACCCTTGGATCGCGGGACACGGTGGACTCTAGTTGATCCAACGATCCCGTGCAAGGGAGGCTGAAGCTAGGGTGCGCTAGGCTGAGCCGTCGGATCTGAGAAGTGGACCACCGGTCCACTGATCGTATGGCTACCAAATTTCCGGTAAATTGCTATCTCTGACAAATAATCAGAAAAAGACCTTTTTCTTACAAAATTCGTAGTAATAGCTATGAACATCAGATGAGAAAACTTAATATATGAAAGTTGCATAGAAAAATGCAAGGAACAAGATAAAAATAATTCCAGAACTTAATTCCGCCTAGTTTTGCAAAAGTACTTTATTTGGCTAATAAAGTTTAGTAAAATTGGATGAGAAACCCTAATTACATGATTGAGAGGGTAATTAGGTAATTTAACAAGTCAAATCGGTAAGTTTGACTCTGAGAGGGTTAATGGTAGTTTAATTTGCTATTTGAATGCAAAAATGTTTAACTTGGAATTATAATGATTAAAAGAAGGTTAATTTGTAAGAAAACCCTAAATTGAGATAAAGAGAGATAAAAACCATATTTTCATGAAATAAGGAAATCAGTTGTCTAATAAAGGAAATTCAATGAGAAATTAGGAGTTTCATGAGAATTGATAAACTAAGGATGTTAATGAGGAAGTAAGAAGTAAAACCCTAATTTCTAAAAGAAACCCTAATTTGGTATGATTGAAATGATTAATGGGGTTTAATTAATCATTGGAGTGGATGTTAACCTGTTAAATGAAAAGTAGTACATTGTGTCCAAAAAGGAAGAACTTTGCACATGATTAGTCTAATTTGGAGTTTACATGCATAAATACGCTTGTAATTTAATAAGGGCATAAAGTTATCCTCTTTAATGATTTAATGTTGTGTAATGGATAATTCAAGCCGATGATAACCTATTGCTGATAAATGTGAAGATGAAATCTAAAGGGATAATCTTTTAATGAAATTGGCTTAATGCATGAATATACATTAATGAGCTTGAAAACCCTAATTTAGGTGAATATGACTTTTAAATGTTTTAATTGTTCAAATCCATAAACAAGTATGGATATGATGATTCTAAGTCAATATGAGTATAAAAGACTATTAATTGAATAGTTTGAGCAATTAGGGCTTATATAAAGGGAAAATAATATTTTTAAGATTTGATAACCAAAAAGGGATAAAATTTGAGAAAGAGATCTAAGAAACCCTAATGAATATTAATGAAGCCTTAATGCGGATTAGAAATCCTAGAAAGAGAATCCAATTCAGTAAACTAGATTCTTGATGAAGTGTGTAATAAATAGAGTATGTATTCTTTTCAGGAATTATGTGATGATTGAATTACTTGCTTGGATATGTTGATTGGCTTGATTGAATGTACATGAAGTATATGTTGAATAATCTGCATGACTCATCAAATTAGGTATGTGGTTACGCTTATGAATAATCACTTTAGTTTCCCGGCGATTTCCGAAGGATTTATCGGTTGCTTGAAATAACTGTTGAATGTTTATTTATTTCATGTAACTATAAAGTGACTATGATTATCATCATAAGTATGCATATAACTGGCTAGATCCTTGTTCACCTCTGGTGTTTTAAAAAGGCTGAAAAGGGGGTAATACCTAGAGAAAGGTCTAGGATTGCCGTGAGTCAGAAACTGGATTGCCTTGTGCGTTCATGAGACTCTTCAGCATACCGAGAGTTAGAAACTGGATTGCCTTGTGTGGTTCATGAGACTCTTCGGTTTACCATGTAACTCAATCCTAGAAACTGGTTTACCATTTTGGTGGATCATGAGGGGTTGTAGTTTGGTATACAGGTCCACTACAGGGACAACACAGAGGTTATGGAACTCGTGGATCGCTGATGTTATATTAAAATGTAATCTTGATTGTTAAAAAGATTAATTGCTTGATTACATTGTTAGCATAATTTCTTGATTATTGGATCCTCCACATACCGACTGACCGTTGTTTTGTTTGTCGGCGCTTTAGGTACATATTCCAAAGCACAAAATAGTAAAGTGACACGTTGTGAATTCAAGAATTAAAGAACAAGGAGGATTTAGTTAGAGTAGATCATCTGTGGTTAGAAGTCTAGTACTTCCAACTTTTCAAAGGTATGATAAAGAAAAATTTTATTACCATTTTCAGTATAGTCTGTTAGAATTTAATAATTGTTATTGGTTATATGTCGAACCTTTGATCCGGAATTTCATGGGTGCGGCTTCAACCTTTCGGTCTCCCTTAATTGGGGGTTATCGGAAAATGGGGTCGTAACATTTGGTATCAGAGCTTGGGTTCCTCATGTAACCATTAATAATTATTAAATTTTACAAACTCCATAGAACCCAAGGGAGTTATTAGAGGAATATCCGAAAGACGGAGGTGTCGAGAAAAGGATCATGACCGGGGGGCTGGCAATATTTTCCTCCGCACCGCTAGTCGGAATATGAGGACTCCCGAATCCGTGTGACTGCCTGGCCAAAGTCTTAGGGTATGAATCGAAATAAGATACCTTTAGGACATTCTCATCTTATTCATCCATTCTCATCACAAAATTCTGATAAGGACCTTAAGAATTAGGGTTTTCTCTCTTTTCCTCACCCTCTTGAGGTATGGGTAAGGTTAATAAGGTATAAGGAATCCTCCATCAAACTAATGAAAAGCATGTAAATAAGGTGTCATGGACATAAGCTTAATAGAGTAAGCGCAAACTAAATGATAGATACATGCTTAGGTCGTATGACATAAGATGTCATGTCCTCAGAAGAGACCGGGGGCTAGACCTTCTTGTCGGGAGGATAAGTTAGTTTTGGAGATAGAGATCTCCATGATAAGTAGAAACATGGTCATCCTACGACGATGATGCTAACCCTAACCCTAAGTGAAGGATAGAGAGAGAGATGTGGTCATGATAAGTTAGACCAGGTGTTTGAATGGACGTACATGGGATGCCATATGATCCATGAGAAGTTGGATAACCGAGTACCTTTGGCCAACTAAATCCTAGAGAGAGGATGAGTCTGTTTATACCTTTGTACCTAGGGTATAGATGAGAAGAAGAGTTCCATAAACCCTGGAAGGGTATAGTAACAGGTTATGAAGCCTTGTACCTTATGGTTTGTCCTTGAGGAGGATTCAACCCTAAGAGTTGATCGAGCTAAAGATGATAGGAAGTGCACGTCATGATCATTACAAGCTTGATTCGTGGTTAAGAGATAAAACATTCATTTGGACACCTAAATGTGAGCCTGGAGTTCCTAGGCCTAAAAAGGGAAGTGGTATACCTAATGCTCATGATGGGAATTAAGTTGCAATAGTTTTGAGCATGGTGCTCCACATGCATAAAGGAAAAGGAAATCCCCTTAAGTTTAAGATATGTTTGATGAACCCTCACAGCTAGGTTGATAATTAAGGAAGGTATGATCTTGATCCAACATTGAGGAGAGAGGACAAGTATGACCTAGCATGGTTCAGTGGGTGATCTACTTGTGCCTTATTAGCTTGCTAGGGTTAAGTAGGCTTATGTGTATGTAACCCTAGACCTAAGAGCTTCTGTGACCTCGTGGTCAAGAGATAGTTTTCCTCCCATCCTGGGAGAGGGACCCCTTTGGTAGGGTGTATATCAATTTTGGTAGCTTAAGGTAATCTAAAGAGGTCTCATGGGATCTTGAGAAGCTAAGTGAAGAGTACATTGTATGCAAATGAACCTGTAGACCCATAGATATCCATCTCTAATTGCATACGAATGAGTTACCATGGAGGTAATTGGTATGGGGCTTGACCAAGGTAGGCAAGTTGCCATGATCCCTGTGGAAGGGTGAGAATCAGCCCATGAAGGCAGAAAGAGAGATGATGAAGACTTGGGTAAGGTTCTAAGTGAACATGTACAATGATGGAGAATCCTAAGTCTATCCTAGGGTCAGGTAGGGATAAGACCGATGAGAGTAGGAGTTGCCTAATTCCCCAGTTGCACATGACCATAGGGTCGGGAGGTAACAACTATCATTGTCTGAGGGCCATGGGTTGGGAGATTGATCACCTTCATGAACTCATGGGACCCAAAAAGGGCATATGAGTAGGGCACTCCCTTGATGCATGAGGGAAGAGATATGACCCCAAAAGAGTCGGTACCCTATGGACCTAAAGGAGTTGACTAAGGATATAAACCTCAGTAGGTTCAAGATTAGTTTGTTATCATGATGTCTGTAGAGACATATGTGGCACGTTGCAACTTAGATGTAAAGGTGTATTGACAAGGTGGGATGTACCATCTCTACTCTTGGAACAGGAAGAACTCTGTATTTGGACTGCAGCCAAATGCTTATTTCTTCTTGTTATGGGAGTGAGAGATAGGACATTACGCATGCCATACATCAAGGATAAGAGATAATGTAGATTGGAACTTTGCCACGAGAAATGGGATAACCTACCCTGGTAAAGAGAATGATACATGGATGATAGTGACCTTATGAGGATGTGTTTATCCTGAGCTAAGTGGAACTTACAAGTTATACCAGGTTGAGTTTGATCACCCTAATGATGAAATCAGAGAGTGGTCTTATTGAAGTTAGACATAGAGTTTGAGGTGAGATGATAAGTAATACATGGAAGTGTATGTCTTCAATGTTACCTAATACCTAAGGATATGAAGTGATAATGGATGCTCTGGTTGAGTTATAACTACCTCGTTTAGCTAGAAGAGGTTGCTTGGCTAACCCTAAGTTTGAAAAGGAGTGGTGTTTGGATAACACTCGAATGTGATAAGATGTGTTGAAAAGTTAAGGGTTGTTTGGTTAGCTAGTTTACTCCTTGATGCAATAAAAAGAAGGTGATGAAACCCCGACATGAGTGGTGTAGGGTTTCGGAGGAATCGATCTTGAAGAATCATGACATACAGGAAATCATGATTAAAGACCACCATACATCGTGGTAAATAGCAATAGCACTTTGGATGCGTAAGATGAAGTTGCATGTGGTTTATAGCCATACAAGCCAAGAGGTAAAGGTCGAACCCCAGTAACCCAATGTATCGATAAAGAGGGATAAAAGTCCCTGAGAGGGAATGAGAGCTCAACACTATGGATGTTGTGATAAGTCTTCCTTGGATCGAGGAAGGTCGAGATACAATGTGGGTTATGGTAGGTCGCCTTACCTGTATAATATAAGAAAGGAAGAGTTCGGTTAAGGGACAAATCCAGTTGAACTACCCATGAGAAGGATGGTTCAATTACACCATGAAGCAAGTTTGACCTAAAGGTTCGCTTCCATAAAGTGGAAGTAGGTACATGAGAAACTCAATGATAGTATAGTTTATCACCCCTAACTATAGTTAGTAATTCAGACTAAAGGGTCTGATGAGGGCATGTGTGCTCGTTTAGGGTGATATCTAGAGATAGTTCTTGTCCTTTGAAAGATGTGACAATGACCACCATAACCAGTATTGGGTTTTATATTAAGCTCTGTAAGGGAGGTTGTGTCGGTCACCACTTCAGTAAGGTGATGTTGGTGAAAAGGACCACATGATAAGACCCCAGTGCGTGTAGATAAAGTCACTTTGATTGTGTAAAGGCTGAAAGGAGCCTAGAGACGATGAGAGTCGTAAGCAAATGCAAAGTAGACTGTCATACAAGTTACTGTGGGAGAAAATGTGACATGAAAATCCGACCCCTCTGAACTGCAGTTAAGAAAGTTGAGTCCCCGATACATGGGTCCATTAGAGATGGATGGGTGGAGATGGTTAGGTTTTGACCCTATCCTTCAGGATAAAGTAATGTGGGATGTTTTCCATGTGTCCAACCTAGAGCACTATGTGAGTTACCCCGACCATGTGCCGAGCAATGAATCGAGTGAGCCCCAAGGGAGGCTGACATGACCTGAGTCACCTGTGTAGTTTATAGACGCCAGGATGAAAGGACTCAAGGAAAAGGATATGTGATGGTAGAGGTTCTTTGGAAGTGCCATGAGTACGGTAAAGCCACATAGGGGCCAATGATGGACATGGGAAAAGGCTTATCCTGATTTGTTTGTTTGTTTGTTTGTTTGGTTGTGAATTTTGAGGACAAAATTCCTATAAGGAGGGGAGGATGTTATAACCTCAATTTTCCAAATTACATAATGAGTTTTGTAAATATCATTTAAAGATAAATGAATTTGCTTGATTGATGTGATATGGTTTGGAATGGATTCCACGATTGATTGATTGCATGTTTCTTAATGGGCCTTGCTTTATTTGAAGCCCAAGTTGATATTATCAAAGAATACACAGAGAATTCCATAAAATAAGGTGAAGGATGTGGAATATTTCCCTAACGATAATAATTCGAGATTATGGACATCTTGGAGTTCAAGGAACTCAAAAACTAAGAAATAATAATAATGGGATTAAGGAAAAGAGGGAAAATGTGAATAATATAATAATAACTTGCATTACAAGAAAAGGAATTGAATTAGTATTATTATGAAACCAAATTTGGAGGAGTGGAGGGTAATACAGTATCCTAGTTTCCCTCAAAATTTGGGAAAGAAATATCAATCCAATTGGGAGATATGATTTTTCTAAGAATCAATGGAAATAGGAATTTAAAATTCAATTATTTGGAATTGGTTTCTTTTCCTGGTTGAACGCGGACGATTTGGGCCGTTGGATCTTAATCCAACTGACCCAGATCATCGTCTAGATCTCGATGAGTCAAAGACTCGAGCTGGATTGGGAGGAAACTTCCTCTCCTTTTTCCGTGAACGGATGGCAGGGAATTAATGGGATATCAATCCCATTGAGTCCAGGGGATCAGCGCGACTGGTTTTGACCCAAATTTTATGGGCAGTCCTTTTCGGGAAAGAAATCCCCAATCTCGGGACTCCTAGTTGCTAGCCTATATAAGGGGGGACATCATGAGAGCACCCGTATCGCTACAAGTTGTCCCTTTGGCTGCGAAGAGCGGAGACAAGCGGAATCGTACTTCCAATTGATGGTTTTAGCCTGCTAGGCCCCTGCCGCAACCTGCAGAACGACGGCGACCTTCCGGCGAGTCGCTAGGGGTGAAGGTCGGGGGTGAACGTGGAACTGAGGACAGCAGCAGATTCGAGGGGCACCGGCGGAGCTTTGGGGCTCATTAGTTGATCTGCAGGCGGCCGGGAGCTCGGAGTCAACTACTGAGTTGACCACGCGACCTCGCTCCAGAGCAAGAAGTAGACGATGACACGATAACCCTTGGATCGCGGGACACGGTGGACTCTGGTTGATCCAACGATCCTGTGCAAGGGAGGCTGAAGCTAGGGCGTGCTAGGCTGAGCCGTCGGATCTGAGAAGTGGACCACCGGTCCACTGATCGTATGGCTACCAAATTTCCGGTAAATTGCTATCTCTGACAAATAATCGGAAAAAGACCTTTTTCTTACAAAATTCGTAGTAATAGCTATGAACATCAGATGAGAAAACTTAATATATAAAAGTTGCATAGAAAAATGCAAGGAACGCGATAAAAATAATTCCAGAACTTAATTCCTCCTAGTTTTGCAAAAGTACTTTATTTGTCTAATAAAGTTTAGTAAAATTGGATGAGAAACCCTAATTACATGATTGAGAGGGTAATTAGGTAATTTAACAAGTCAAATCGGTGACTCTGAGAGGGTTAATGGTAGTTTAATTTGCTATTTGAATGCAAAAATGTTTAACTTGGAATTATAATGATTAAAAGAAGGTTAATTTGTAAGAAAACCCTAAATTGAGATAAAGAGAGATAAAAACCATATTTTCATGAAATAAGGAAATCAGTTGTCTAATAAAGGAAATTCAATGAGAAATTAGGAGTTTCATGAGAATTGATAAATTAAGGATGTTAATAAGGAAGTAAGAAGTAAAACCCTAATTTCTAAAAGAAACCCTAATTTGGTATGATTGAAATGATTAATGGGGTTTAATGAATCATTGGAGTGGATGTTAACCTGTTAAATGAAAAGTAGTACATTCTATCCAAAAAGGAAGAACTTTGCACATGATTAGTCTAATTTGGAGTTTACGTGCATATATACGCTTGTAATTTAATAAGGGCATAAAGTTATCCTCTTTAATGATTTAATGTTGTGTAATGGATAATTCAAGCCGATGATAACCTATTGCTGATAAATGTGAAGATGAAATCTAAAGGGATAATCTTTTAATGAAATTGGCTTAATGCATGAATATACATTAATGAGCTTGAAAACCCTAATTTAGGTGAATATGACTTTTAAATGTTTTAATTGTTCAAATCCATAAACAAGTATGGATATGATGATTCTAAGTCAATCTGAGTATAAAAGACTATTAATTGAATAGTTTGAGCAATTAGGGCTTATATAAAGGGAAAAGAATATTTTTAAGATTTGATAACCAAAAAGGGATAAAATTTGAGAAAGAGATCTAAGAAACCCTAATGAATATTAATGAAGCCTTAATGCGGATTAGAAATCCTAGAAAGAGAATCCAAGTCAGTAAAGTAGATTCTTGATGAAGTGTGTAATAAATAGAGTATGTATTCTTTTCAGGAATTATGTGATGATTGAATTACTTGCTTGGATATGTTGATTGGCTTGATTGAATGTACATGAAGTATATGTTGAATAATCTGCATGACTCATCAAATCAGGTATGTGGTTACGCTTATGAATAATCGCTTTAGTTTCCCGGCGATTTCCGAAGGATTTATCGGTTGCTTGAAATAACTGTTGAATGTTTATTTATTTCATGCAACTATAAAGTGACTATGATTATCATCATAAGTATGCATATAACTGGCTAGATCCTTGTTCACCTCTGGTGTTTTAAAAAGGTTGAAAAGGGGGTAATACCTAGAGAAAGGTCTAGGATTGCCGTGAGTCAGAAACTGGATTGCCTTGTGCGTTCATGAGACTCTTCAGCATACCGAGAGTTAGAAACTGGATTGCCTTGTGTGGTTCATGAGACTCTTCGGTTTACCATGTAACTCAATCCTAGAAACTGGTTTACCATTTTGGTGGATCATGAGGGGTTGTAGTTTGGTATACAGGTCCACTGCAGGGACAACAAAGAGGTTATGGAACTCGTGGATCGCTGATGTTATATTAAAATGTAATCTTGATTGTTAAAAAGATTAATTGTTTGATTACATTGTTAGCATAATTTTTTGATTATTGGATCCTCCACATACCGACTGACCGTTGTTTTGTTTGTCGGCGCTTTAGGTACATATTCCAAAGCAAAAAATAGTAAAGTGACACATTGTGAATTCAAGAATTAAAGAACAAGGAGGATTTAGTTAGAGTAGATCATCTGTGGTTAGAAGTCTAGTACTTCCAACTTTTCAAAGGTATGATAAAGAAAAATTTTATTACCATTTTCAGTATAGTCTGTTAGAATTTAATAATTGTTATTGGTTATATGTCGAACCTTTGATCCGGAATTTCATGGGTGCGGCTTCAACCTTTCGGTCTCCCTTAATTGGGGGTTATCGGAAGATGGGGTCGTAACAATCAGACTGTTGAAAACACCTAGGTTTTGGTAGAACATCAACTCCTTCCCCGCCTACCCATAACCACTAGACTTCTTCTTCAAAATAAAATATGTGGGCCATAACACCCTACACTGCAGCTCTTCCCCGTCAACTCTGCTTATAGGAAGGGCTACTAGAAATCAAGCTAGATAATAGTAGAAACCTACACCATTGTGGGTGATTATCATAGACAAACACAAGGTTCTAGTTCCTCACAAGGTGCTATTAGGAGGATAACTGAAGGATCTTGGTTGGGATACAAAAAGTATCCTTGTCGAGGACTCAGAGCCTGCAAGCCAATTGGCCAGACCCGAAAAACTTGTAGAAGCCTCAAAAACACTCTGTTGTCTTCGGGTGCTAGGTATTTATATGATTTCTAATTTCCCTACCCTGATCTATAATGAATATTGCAAACAACATTTGTTTCTTCTCATGAACCACTTCCTTCTAATTTTGTCTAGTGCTTCTCAAACTAGTTGATCTTTCGTAGGGTCTAGATTTGATGTGCTTTAGGATTTTAGGTTCCTCCATGTTGTCCTTCCATGACAGAAACCTTGGTTGGCATTCTAAGCCAACTTAACACACAAGCAAGGGGTCCCTGAGTTCGAAAAGGCTCAAAAAGTCTATACATGTCATAGCTTTTTTTAATCTGGTACTGCTTTGTAATTTTGTGATGGGAGAATGTGCATGTAGGATTTGAGTTCATTGCGACAACAAACAAAGAAGAAGATGTTCATCAATGTACAAATATGCCCTTTGCCTTGGTTTTATTTTCGTCACGCCACCATGGGTAGTTTTGTCCTTTTTCTCAACGGTTAGTCTTGTAGTTATTGGATTTATTCTAGGTAATTACTTAATATGCCTTATCACACAGACATGCTTCAATGAGTGATGTAGGGGCGTATCAGTATTTTGCTAATTGTTTTAATTAGTAAAATCAACTTAGATAATTCATAACTAAATATATGTAAGCTCAAAAAATGAAACAAAATGTGTTCTAGAATTTGAGATTATTTTCTATCCAATGGTGTTGGTTTCATCACCTAAGTCATATATAATAAATATGTGCTTTTTCAAAGATTATCCTAATTGGTTGGAAATTCTAAAAAGTCATATTTAATAATATGTAATCTAGGAAAGTAAAATAAAACATGCTATGAATTCAAGAAAATATAATCTATCATATGATATGTTTTTCATAAACTAATTTAGAAATAATAGTAAAAAGACAGTTTTTAAGGTCCATATGATTAGTGTAGACTTAACCCTAATTTTATATATGTGTTTAATAGGTGGTTTGGAACCTTGATGTTGATCTAGGGTTTGGCTTGGAACTGGTAGACTAGATATGAGGTATGTTGCATCTCTTAGATTCTATATTGAGAAATTGGCCTAATTTCTCTCTCTCTTGATGTATGTTGCATGTCGTTAATCATGTTACATAATTTATCTATTTTTTCTCTATCCTGATGTATATTACTTCTCTTGAACCTTATATTGAGCAATTAATCTAATTTTCTCTCACTTGGACCTTATTGAGGTATTTTAGCAATGAATTATCTCTTTCATGACTTGATTACCAGTTTGGGTCTAATCTTATGGACTTGAATCCATGATATTCTCAAACTATTTATATTTCTTTTTGGACTCTAAAGTAATACTTTGCCATCTTATTTTATTATGAAAACCAAATTTCATGTGGTGGGCTTTTCCTATGATGCACCATATTGTCAAAATGATTATATATTTTTATGTGTCCTCTAACCCCACTTGATAATTGATTTGGTGTTCTCATCCTTTTATGTCAGCTTGACTGAACTTATTTCATGCCTCAATATTTGCGCATGTCTTAGACTAATTTTATTTCTGGTAGAGGTACATGAGTACAACCATATACAATGAACATTTTTTCCACCCTGAGAGTGTTTTTCCAGTATATATTATATTACATATATCTTATATTATAATATATATATAATATAATATGCATGGGCGCACTTATTCCATCCAGGGTGTGCTTTTCGACCCACTTTTTGGCTAAGATTCTACAGTGTCCCAGCTCTACTGTAAATAACTATAGTCTAATGTTGTTTAATGCACTATTTATATTTGTGATGTTCTTGATGGAAATTTATTATGGCAAGAAATATCTTGGTTTTAATCTTATTTAAATATTCTATTTGATATCCACTTGGATGTTCTTTTTTCCTATTATTTGAGAAGCTTTGATAAAGTTTAATTTTGGTCATTTTCATAATATTTCTCAATCTCTATTTATATGCTCATACTGGCATTTTTGTGTTGATATCATTTATTTTGTCTTCTCCTGTGGGGATGCTTCTAACCCCTTATGTGTAGGACATGGAAAATTTTACAAGATGACATGGACCTAGCTTGGAGGAATTAATTTCTTGGGAGATATCCTTGAGTTAGTTTGAAAATCCTCTGTCTAGAGAAGAAGTTGTTTCTTTCATGTAAGTCCCTTAATATGATATTATTACGTGAACTTGTAAAACTACATATAGTCATTATATTTATTTCTGCTTCCATACTTTGTCCTTACACACCATTCATTTGAGAAAAATAATATACTCCTATTTCAACATGTGTGTTAGTGTGTTTGGATTAGAAAGATTTATTCCTTAAATTGAGTAACGAGTGGATCTCCTCCCGGGTCCTACTTCTAACATTAATGATGTTTGACTATTTACTTACTTGTCTGAGCTATTTTTCCTATGAATACTACTTTCATGATTGATTCTATTGTTTCGCTAAACATTGAACACAATTTAGAAAATCCAATATACAACCCTTGTGCACTTGTCTGAATTCTTGGGATAAGTGCACAAAGTAAGCTGAAATAGTATTATCTCATTGACTTTGGTCTTGAGGTCCGTCACGTAGAAATAGGATGACATTTAGACTTTTAGCCTCCAATACCCCTCACAAATCCTTTCTTTGGAAGTTGATGATGCCTAATGTTGATATAATGGAAAGTATAACTTAAAAATTATTTTTGTATATAAGAATACCATCTAAAGATTTCGTGACATGCTTTTCTATTAGTATATTATTCTATACAAATAACTTTTATTATTACTCTTAAACTATATTTATGTATCCTTTTATAGCTTACTTAATACTTTAGAATTAATATTTTTTTATCAAATTTTTAGAGGCCAAAAGAAGATTCACTACTCACATCATAAGAACAAATACTCTATCAAATAAAACACCAATGAGATATCCTTATGAAAATGGGTACATGACTCTTTCACTATGGTGTAGCTTATGTTATTTTCTTTGGTTACATTTTTTTTTCATACATAGACTATGTGAAATATTATGTCATTCTAGGAACGGACGCCCGATCCTCTTGCCTTTGATTGTCTAGCTACTAGGAGTGATGATTTGAGTAATAAATAGATCTAGGATAGTATGTATTAACAAAAATCCGCTAGACCCGCAATCCCGCTATATGTATATATAAATAATATGTTAGTAATATCACACTTTAGTAATCTAACAACAATATAATTGAAATTTTATGTGATTATAATTAATATAGTAATTGAGATTACATCATGTAATTGAAAATAAAACATTACCAATACAAACCTAAACTAAAATAATTTAAATATAGTATTAACGTGGAATGCTCATAAGTTAAATCATATGGCGTTGACTACAATTATGTATACAATAAACTCGATTCATCTTTCACCTATAAAGTATTATATTATTTACCATATTTATTTAATTTTATTGTCATATACATATTAATATCATGTTCTATTAAAATAAAATAATGTATTATAACTTTTCTTACATTGACAATATGCCATTTATCAATATACCACACCACAAACCTAAGAAATTGCATGCATGATTGTGGGTCAAATTATTTATTATGCAGGTCTAGATCTATTTCCATGCCTGCTAAATTAAAAGGGAAAAATTATAGATATAATCATACATGCACCATACAACGTCCAAGAATAATGTGTGGGAGCAAGACTCTATGTTAGGATTAGTTTTATAGGTTGATTGTCTATTTAAATACAAAAAATGATGCATGTCACCCAACTTGTACCTGATTGTATATTTTGTTCTTACTCCCAAATAATTATACCCAATGAGGATGTAGTAAGCAATAAAGAGATGACAGAGAGGAAATGAGACAAACAACACAAAAAAAAGAAAAAAAAAGAAAGAGAAAATTATTTTACTAATGATTTTTAAATAATCATGAATTTTTTGACGAAATAAAAATCATCATCTTATAAAAATATATTCCAACAAGGCAATGTCTAGATATTTTGGAGAAAATAATATAGAGTATAAAGGTAAGTATTACATATTGGTGGGATTAGTCACTTTTTGAGTAATACACTAACTCAAAATGAGTAGTTCATTTTATTCTTTGGATATAGTATGCATTTTTGATGTCATTGTATTTAAAATAAGTATAAAAATGAGTGTTGCGTTGTATTTTTTGTAATAATATTCATTTCTGAGTAACACTAACTGAAATTTGAGTGTAGTATTCATTTATCCTTTTTACTTACAAAATGAGTACTATCCCTCAAAAAATGGCATGTAATATTTATTTTTTGAGTCAGTGTGTTACTAAAAAAATTGAGTATAGTCCTAAAAATATAATGTAATACTCATTTTAATACTTATTTTAAAATATAATGAAATAAAAAAATGATTACTATACCAAAAGAACGACATGCAATACTTATTTTTGAAATAATATGTTATTTAGAAAATGAGTACTATCCCTAATATACAATACTCATTTTTATATTCTATATTATTTTTTCTCAAAAATATATGGACATTGATCTTATTAAATTCTAATAATATTTATTTCGTCAAAAATATCATTACGATTATTAGTTATAAGCAAAATAGATTTCTTTCTCTTCTTTTTCTTTCACCGGATGACGTTTTCTGCAACTGTTCTTTAATCTCAAGAAACTGGTATGTTTTCGGGTGATGGGAGAGGGTGTGGGCATCACTATCCTTTAAGTATGCTGTCGGATTTTGTGTTATACAAGTCGTTCTATTTTCCCTGACTTTATGTGAACACGGTGGAAAGGCATTCACACTACTATTATAAAACTATCTTCATCATAAAGAATTTTACTTAAACCTTGACAATATCTATGTCGCTCGTTGATGCTTCAGTTGCTAATTTTCTCCTCTTAAGATGTTGATTGTTGATAAGCATTGCAAGTTGCCTAGTCCACGGTTTGTGTAACTTTGCCTGTTTCTAGATAGGATCGGAGTTTCTAGGAAAGACCGCGTCATTCATGATGTGACACAATTCAACCGACAGTAGTTGTGTACACGCGACTTTTTGCTGAGAAAGCAACAACATGTATTGCAAGTAGAAGAAAAAGGTCTCGACTCCTGGTTCATGGTGAAATTGTCGTGGTGATGGGTACTGGGATCGTAAAGCAATTACACAGTTTCGTCAAAGTGAAAGGGAAGAAAGAAGAAAAAGGCGTGGCATTGTCGGATTGTTTATTAGCGGAGGCATTAGCTGTGTTTGTATACATGTTACAGATGATCCATCATCCTTGGTGTGGTTGGCGTGTATGGTAGCGAAATCTGAACGCACGCGAAGGTTCGGATGTTGGTTTCGGGAGCCCGTAAAAAGTGGTGGTTTCACGACAATAAGCAGCCGGCGGTGACGACGACAAGAGAAAAGAGAGATAGGAAAGAACAGTGAACGCCATGCCTTGGAAAGTGATGGTTCAACGCCGGAAACGGAGAGAAGAGTAGAGAGACTGTACAGTCGGTGTTGGATGGGGGTAGAAGAGACGGCGGAGATGGATACACGCAATCTCCCTCCTTCTCTCCCTCTCTCTCAGTACAAACACACACAGTCTCTCTCTCCATCTCTATCTCTCGACTGTTCAAACTTTGTTGACAAACAACCACGGAACTTGTTGACAAACAGGGGGACCTCAGTCCGGTCTGGTTTGGTCCCCAACGACAGATGATGATTCCAGCGGTTTGTTCAACTGGATTCACCCCATCACACTTGTGCACCAGCATTCATCGATCGCTGCCGGCCTCTCTGCATCTATCGTGCCGTGCGCCGCGCCGACATCTGTATCGTGCGTGTCGTTTCTCTGTCTGTCTCGTGCGCGTCTCTGTCTGGCTCGGCTGGATACTTTGGATCGGACGACGGCAACTACCGGCCACTTCTACTTCTACCGCTCCCCATCACATGGACTCTGTCTTGGACCACAATCCCCACAACTTGCCACCTGCGTCGGGAGAAGCAAGCCATTAAGTACTTTATTGGAAACTTCTTTTTCAGTAGAATTGCATGGGCACATTTTCTTTTATAATCATTCATTGTATATATATAGATCAAGTGTAACCGTATATGTGAAGGTACATAGTGATAGAGGTGATCTCCCGCAGTATCGTCCATTATAATTTTACTAGTAAATGTACGTGCACGTGACTACCAATCCTATGTATAATTCATCTCGTAACGATAAACATTTTCTAAAAATGACACGTTGTGTATAAATTTAGGGTATGACTACAATATAATCGATGAAGGGAAAACATACGACATCAAATTTTATTTTTTTCTTCTTGATTTTCCTAGGAATCATTTTTTAAAATATGACCTCTATTACCATCCTTTTAAAAGTTATTGCTTGATTAGGAGGTTACGTTTTTATATTCTTCTTCTCTTTCCTCTTCATATACTTCATCTTCTTCATTGCCACATATTCTTTGGTATCCCCTTGACATTATATATATATCTTTGAACTATTATATTAAGTTGGCCATGTCTATTTCCCTTCATAATTCTATCAATTATATCTTTCTAAGGCATGGACGTTTCTATATGTAATGTAGGTTTAGAAATAGAAAAATTGATAGTACTCATAGAACTTAGACGGAAAAATTGTATGACTTACAAAAACATGTTAATGGAATTTATATTATTTTGTGAAAAAATAATATATCTATAACAAAGAGCAGATATACCATAGTATGTACCTGATGGCCAGCTATATGTTCTTTCATGAATCAACATGTGTTTTGTTTTAGTATTTTCCAGTACTAGCAACATCAAATTTCATCTTATTTATATATTTACATTACTTAAAGTAAAATATCAACAACAAAGTACCTACATGAAACAATTTTTTTCTCATAATTCATATTTTAGCCATAAGGTTTTCATTAGATCTAACATAAAAATTACAAATGTATTTTTAGACAACAGAATAAAAAGGGTTCAAGTAGAATAGGTTTTGAGCTTGGAAACGAGAACATTATAGATGACGACACTTAACTAATTAATGTGGGCCACTCCAAAGAAATCAAAGGAAAACTATCCCATAGGCACAAGTCACATTACATGTCAACGTCTCACTAAAAATTCATAAAAATATCTAAAAACAATATTTATATATGTTTAGGATCATCGTAACTATACATACTTTTATGGAAATCACTTTTGCATTTATTTGCAAAAGGAAGAATTCACAATCTAGTATGTGGTTATAAATCTTGGTAAGTGGATGAAGAATTAGACCAATATCTATGCACATTCATGAACGTTTGAGGAATATAAATAAACAAAAGAACCCTAGAAATGTGATTGGATCAATGAGTAAATAAGATATTCTTTTTAAGAAAAGAGAAACTTTTTAATAACTTGTCTATATAGTATGATAAAGAACTATATAAGAATCATATAGTCACTAATAATACTAAAGAAAATAATACCTTTAATTTAAATTACAAATCTTAACTTTGGTACTTAATTATAATATATCTACAGTTGGTGTGTGCCAACCATGTTGATGCTTGTGGCCAAAGATGATGAACATTCCAAACATTCTTTTAAGGCAATGTCTTACTAAGAATAAAATAAAAGTTTCAACTTGACGAACTAAAATTATTTCATTTTGTGAAGTATAATATTTAATAAATGTAGAAATCATACCAAACCAAGAAATATTCTCTTGTAAACAACTTACCACATTAATTGAGCCAGACAATTTTAATTATGATATGTATTCTGAAATCATTATGGTTTTAGTTAGTTTAATGTTTTCATTTGTCATCATTGATGTCCACTTTTCCTAATAAGATTATGCATGAAGCACAAAGACCACCCCTTCTCCTATGTAACACCAATATTGATTTTATTTATCAAATTTTCCAAGTATAAATTAGTTTAATGTTTTCAAGTGTTATTATCAATGCCCGATGTTCCTAATAAGATTATGCATGAATCAAAAGACCATCCATTCTCATATTTAAGAAAAAGTTCTGATTTTATTTATCAAAGTTACCAAGTAATGAAAATTTATTATAAAAGCATAGCTAGCATAGGTGCATTTACATGTTATATGTTAGAATTGATGAGAACGGTAGAAAAAATAATAGGTCCTCAAAAGGATAAACCTAATAAATAGCAAGTCAAAATTGTTGGTTCATGAAAAGTATAAAATGAATTATCAAGCATCAAGCTACCAAAAGAATACCCGAGTTGGTTAAGATCATTTGTACATTTCACAAAAAATGAGAATAAAAATGAACATATACACTTATTATTACATGTTTTAGACATGTGATCAATTGCTATTAATGATTTTAATTTTGATTCACAATATGAAAGAAATGGCAATTTTTTGTGAAAATTACAATAATGATAATGAATATTCAAGGTATGATTGATATTGCTAGTAAACTACATTTTATCAAATGTATATAGACATATTGAACTTTTTATATTGTAATTTAATATAGGAAGATGGTTAACCTTCTACAAAAAGGGAGAAGTTCTTGGACCAATATACCATTTTATTAACATAAAAACTGATATTATTGTTTCCATTTTGTTTCAAATTAAGATTTTTACCCCATGTGTAGTGCAACTTGGGTCTTGATAATATAAATAAGAAAAATATTAAAGATAAATTATTATTATGATAATCATTAAAATCAAATAAAAGTTCTTTTGAATCTTGTAAGAAATGGTTTGATCTATTCTCCAACAAAATGATCCTAAAAAAAGAAATAGTTAATGCCTATACCCAATTAAGACATTTCATTATGATCTTCATTATATGCTAAGAGGTTACAAAATTTTATCATGACACTTTTAGTGACAATAATTCTTGAACATTATTCTATTTAATTGATGTCAAATGGAAAAAAACTTGTATTAAAAGTGAAAAAAAGGAGATTTCTAGTAGGAACATAATAAAAAAACATGGGTTGGATATAAACTAATATGTATGCCATGGGTTCCTAATAGGATATTGATAATACATTTATGATTTTCAAGACGACAATTTAAGTTCACTATTTAGATACCATACCTTTTTTGGGTAAGTCAGAAGGTCAATTCATTTAACCCACCCTCCTCTTACAGGGTATAACTCATGATAAGTACATTAGTTGGCAATAATCTTAACTTGGTAGAATTCCTACCAATACAAAGGTGAACAAAGGGATAAAGTCCCACCGGATTGTAAAGAGAGTCCTTCTAGAACAAGTCCTCTTTGGATTTTTTTAGGCAGTGTCTCACAAGGGCATGAAGAATACCATTCCCCATATGGTTAATCTTACTAAATCTCACATCTCGTATTTTCTTATAGGGCTTCACAATCCTGAAATTACAAGCTTCAAGAGATGTGCAATATGGTTATCTTTGTCAATAACTTCCAAAGCTTTGTTGTTATCATTCTGAAACAACACCCTAACATAATTCACATCATTTATTGACCAGGCTAATAGCTCTGTTCTAAACTTTAGTGACTGAAGACACTTTCATATATCTCACAGGTCCCCCAACCAAGAGCCATTATTATTCATCATCGTCACAACAATTGTGGTATCATTGCCATTGACTGCCACATTTGATGTCATTCATACATACCCTCCCCTCGGAAAGTCTTGCTAGTTATGATAAGTAGAGTCGGGGATAATGGACAAAATAATAGATATGACATCATCACATAATAAAGGATCTGAAATTGGGTGACCAAGTACCCTACTGATGCATTTCTGAAGGCACAATGCTACAAGATTGTCTGGTTTCATATAACAAACAACGATTGGCACAATTAAAGTATTATAATAACTACATGAGTTCTTCTATATATTCAAGTGATGTAAGAGATAACAATCAACATTGTTGATGTCTCATTCTTATCCTACTTTATACCTAAGAAAAATCACCCAACAATGGGTAACAAAAAAAATCTAATGAATGATTGATGACATAACTATTGCATTAACAAATATTGTCAAATATATTCATAGTTATATATTATAAATTATGAAATATTGGTAATGGAAATGACCAACAAATCAGTTGTTAGGGTTGTGTTTTATGAATCATGGCATGTCAACGATTTGAAAGGACATGACACATATAATAATATTGAATATGTGTGATTTCAAGATATAGATCCATACATCACTCTCAAAATAAACACATTAGATAAATTCCCTTTCTAAAAATTTATTTCAAATAGCTCGTTATCCAAGTGATGTTCACTCACATTCACCAAAATAGGATGGTCATTTCATCTAAAGAACCCATAAATTTCAAAGCTTAAACGTACATAAAACACTTAATACTTCTCCCTCACTATTTACCAGTATTCAATTTGGCTACTATTCAACACATGAGTGATCTCATTTGAAATCCATTAAAGGTGGCCATTCTCAGAACACAAGTATCCTAACATACAACTGCATTCCATACATGTATTTTTTATGAATCAATTCATATCCATGGGCTTCATCTTGTAGTTGAATTTAAGTATACTTATGTACATTCTCCAATACTTAGTCTAAGTGTATTATCCATTAAATTCATGTATCTCACCACATTAGGGTTAGGTTATTAGATCCAATTATTAATTTTCTTCATTTTTCCTTTATTTCATAATCACTAGTCATAACTTCTTTGATATCATGTTCATGACTACTCCTCAAATAAATAAATTCTAAATTTACTAAATGCATAAAGTTTCTCTCGCATTGAATTACTTTGTAATATGATTTTAATGTACTTCATTCAGTTAATGTCAACCACTTGTAATTAATAAATAAACGATATACTTTGTCATACCCATTTCATTAATTTCATTATAAACTTGTCATTACTATATAGTTCATTCTTGTCCATTTTATTTCTTATAATTCGATGAGTGTACCATGTCCTTGACTTCCAATGGCATTCTTTTAATTAAAAAAGATCATTTTGTCCCATATAATACTACTCACTTTAGCTTAAAAGAATGGATTGGGTCACATCTTCTTACATCATAATCTCTAATAATCCTTCTGAATTCATTGTTTTGTAGCTTGTATAATCGGACCCTCATTCATGTGAGGTTTACTCATAAATTCAAAAGTGATAGTAACATAGATGCATTAGGCTTATATCATATTATTAACACTCACCATCTTCAATTGAAGTATTAATACCTATGATTCAGCATTTGATCACATTTACAACATTATATACGAGTTCTAGCTTTATCACTCATACTCATATTAATACTAAACATATAAGGTTTTCAAGATGTCATCCTTATTTCAACAGATCAAAAGAATCATATCATCTAATAATGTAATCATGGTGCGCAGGAGTTCATCATGTCTATTCACACACATGGAAACCCTAGTTTCCATGTTTACATATTTCATTCATCAATCATAAGTATACACTAATTAGTTAACTCATTTGATTCAACCCCACAAAACACCATAAATAGGGAATATCACCACCTCATATTGATCCTTATATATATCATATTCAATTTTAGTATTATTCACCAATACACTTGTATGATTCATTCTAATACTATTCAAGTATGATTGTATACATATCAATTCGATTCCCAAGCATATCAGGCATTCGATTGCTTTATAGGAAATATTCATATGAAATAACATAGTCATCTATCTATAGAATTTTCCAAGGAATGTGAATAAATATATTAGGAACTCATCAAGTTTAATTCAATGAGAAATAATCAAAATCTGTAGAATCTAATTCCCTAATATTTTTCCAAATCAATACTCAATCACATACAGATAAAAACAAGGTTTCTAATTATTTTAGCCAGATATAATTAAGCTTTTAATATGAATACATAGATTAAGAGGGAGATAAATGCTCACTTAAGGTGACAAGCACCTTAAAACGTAGGTCAAACTTTTAATTTCTAAAAATCTATCAAGGTTCTAGCTGTGTAATCCATTTCTTCCTCCTCTCAACTTAGATACCCTAGAAATACAGAATAGGATAGAAAGAGTGAGAAGAGAGAGATTTAATATCATTTCGAATCAAATCAGGGGAGGGATAAAATCTTGACATGTTGGAGAAGATTTCTCAAGAAAGACTATCTAAAGAAGCTAAACTTACTTGACTTTATCGTTTCTCAGATTATGAAACCCTAAGTGAACATCTCCACTACTTTCTCTTCTCAAAACCCTAGCTCTCGTCTCTCTCTCTGTCTCTCTCTCTATATAATTATAAATTTTAATAGTAATTACGAAATATTAGAGCTCCTTGGATTCTAGGTTACTCATATAGTTCATTTAAGGTGATTGGGTCAATTTCAAATTTGGCTCAACTTTACACTTTAGTTATCTTTAGAATTTTTTTTGATATCATTAATAGTTACCAATAAATTTAATGTGATTGGGACATAATTTGATATCTTTAGTTATGATAGGTTACTCATATAGTTCATTTAAGGTGATTGGGACATAATTTGATATCTTTAGAAAAAAAAATCAGATCATTAAGAGTTACCAATAAATATGAAGCAAATACTGCACTACTATACTATTGTCTGTAACATGGTCGATTGAGTTGTTACTAATAAGAAACTCGGCTAATACCACACTGTGTAGAATTCAAACATCATCCAAAAATTATGAAAATTTAACAGGCTGCCTAAAACTAAGTTTTCCAATAAAAGTTTGAATTTAAGATTAATTGGATGTATCAATGAAAAAATAAAATTCAAATACCAGAATGCTATATTTCAGCCTAAAAGCGTGGTTGGATGAGGTAATCCTGGGGAACCTCGACCGACAAGTAGGTGATAAACAACAAAAATTCTGATATTTTTAAAAAATGCTTAAATTTTAGTTATCCAAACCATATAAAAGTTTTAAATAAATTAGGGTTGTATATAAAATAATAAAAATCATTTAGCAGACCAATATACTTATCACATTTTGTACTCATATGCTACCTAAACCCTAGTTTTGGACGATTAGGGTTTTCAAGTCTCAAGCCCTAATTATTTGAAATAAAAACATATTTATAGTGTCTCATTAAGTTTAAAAATTCACAAATTATACTACTATCATTAATTAAGATTAACCAATGATTAATCTAGTTAAGAATGCAATTATCCAAGTAAACCCTAATTAAATGGTTGATCTAAAAATGGGTCGTTACAATGACCTAGGAAAAATGGTAGAGATAAATGGTCCTTCCAGTTTGCCTTATTGAGATTTTTGTAATCAATGCACATATATCAATTGGGACTATACGAGATGATAATCTCATTCTTTTAATTGAGTACCAGTATAATGCCTCCTTTTGAGGTAACAACATGAATAAGACTCACCTATGGTCATATCAAGAACATGATAGATAATACCATATGGTAGAAGTTTGACAACCTCAATGTAAACCACTTCCTTCATGTTTGGGTTTAACTATCATTGAATCTCAATATAAGATGTGTAGTCATCTTCCATGTTTATTTGGTGCATGCATAGGGCCTGGATCACCCCAGTCAAAATATTCATCGTGTACACCGAGACCTATTATATACTGCTAGAAAATTCTAACATCCTCTTTAGTTCTTAGATTTGCATTAGTGACCACTAAGAAAACATTATTCTCATCTTAAAACACATATTTCAGACCTTTAGGTTGAGGCTTCATCTCTAGAACTATTGGCACTTTCATATCATTTTGAAAATTAAATATTTCTTTCAAGTCTTCAAATTCTTCCTTTGGTTCCACATATGTGTTGTCTAGGTGAAGAAGGAATTGGTCAAAAAGTTGTTTGCAGACTCACATGTCTCAGTAAATGAGTTTTTTTCTTTAATAGATCATTAAACATAGGTGTTTCTTGCGACAATTGTGCCATATTGTTTATTCATGAAAGAAAGAAAACTTCTTTGTATCACCAGTGAGCAGTAACCCAACTGGTTGCAGCTCGGGGCCCCTCATGAAGGGTCCCAGGTTCGATTCCCACTGGAAGCGCTGCTGAAAAATGAATTTCCTACAATATCAGCATACCTCTGATGTGACTTATTGAGATATCGATGTGCAGGCAAACGAGTCTCCCGAGTTTACAATCCCTGCTATCTGGGCCTCTGCCTTGGGGGGAGGGTTTCCTCCGACCATAAAAAAAACTTCTTTGTATTACAATCCCATTAAATCTTTAAGCACTTTGAAGTCAATAGAAGATTTACCTAACCTCAATTTCAATTTACGTACCTATGCAATAATTAAGGTTCTAGTTGTGACTAGGAAAGGCTTGTCAATGATAGGAGGATGGAAAATATCCTACTTGATATCAATAACCATAAAATTGCAACGAAACTATGAATTTTCCCTACTCAATCATGAAAGTCCTCTACAATTGTCATGGAATTAGTTATAGAGGAATATACAAGCTCCAAACCCACCCTAGTATACAAAAATACTAGTAAATCCCAGTCTCTTGTATGGGGTGTATGAGGGGGATTTTAGCACCAAGATAATCTTGCCATTTCTAGTGGGTAAAGTCCTTAGTTAGACATGCAACCCAAAGGACAATGTGACCTTGATCTTTAATACCATGTTATTATGTGTCATATACTATGCGTTTTTTGCCAACTTCATCCTTATTGTTTACTTTAACATGAAGAGTTACTTAGAAAACTTGGACCAAAAAGGATTTTCATAAACCTTGTGAATATGCCATGTATTTTTGTATAATGGATGACCTTGCCATCATCCTCTACATCAACTACAATGTTCCCTATGACAAGAATTAGTACTTTTGGAATTAACAACCCTGAACCATGGTCAATACCTTCTATTCTTATGGGTGCTTTGTATTAATTTAGGATTCCCTACAAAAGTGCATGTTAGAGGTGAGGTGAAGTCACAATATATCATAGTTATGTATTTGTATATTTAATATAAGCTTTCCAGTTCAATAATAATATGAATTGTATCTAGGAAACTCTACTCTAAAGAAGAAATACTTCCATGACAAGTTTTTTTGTTCTTGTTGATTGTCCTTCTAGAACTGCTACCCTGATTAGAATTCTAAAATTGGTTCCCTGGTTGTAATTTTTTCCGCGGTTCATGTTGTTTCTATATTTCCTTTTGTTTTAGTTTCCTTATCTAAATTTGTGTCAATTATTTTTCTAGAAACCTAGTGGACCCCAATCTTGATTTATAGTTCTAACCTTGCCACAATTGTTGTAAATTTTCTACACAAATCTGATTTACATATAGAATCCCAAGATGGTTTCATTACTCATTGGGGTTGTAAAATGCTACCCACAAATGGTGTTGATGGCATTAGGATCATCAACTTGGTCATGTTAAATTCAGGTGGATACAAGTTTATCACATTTGGTAGTGGATACTACACTCCATGATTCTATATCCTTCTTCCTTACAAACTTCTTGGGTCATCTTAGATTGATAAGGGATTGGGTTCACCTTTCATATTCATTCAATGAGGACAATAAGATATCTTTATTTAGTGATATCTTATTTAGTGACATAAAACTACACTTCAACTTAGAATGACCTCCTACCATTGCCAGTTTAAGAACCCCTTTTTATCTATTGTGTCTCAGTTCCTTTGGTTCATGATCCCAAGCTCACAATCTTCCAAGTGTTGTCATAACTTAGCCTCAGAGATTTGTCCCCTGAAGCAACATTAATAAATTTATTTATGTTGTCATCAATACATCTATAAAAATACTCTATATAATACACATGAGAGATGCCATGATGAGGGCATCTACATAGAAGCTCCTTGAACCATTGACAAGCTTCAAAGAGACATTAAACTAGGAGTTATATAAACAAGGCATATTTGGTATGTGAGTGAGCTCATATAGAACTTATATAGAAATTAATTTTTAAGTTCATCCACATGATGATGTTTTCACCTTCTAGAGAGTTATATCAGTTTTTAGCCTTGTCAGTGAGGGAATAGTAAAACAAATGTTGCTTAATTACTTCTTATGAGACACCTAGAGGCTTATGGAGGGTGAAATGTAAACCATTTTTTATAAATGATCTGGAGCATCTTCACCAATAAAGAGTCATTTTGCATCATTTACATCCATTGAGTTTTTATTTAAAATTATAATCTTATATTTAATGGGTGTACTATACAATGATGGATGTCACTGGCCTTATGGATAGTGAAAACTATTAAAGCTACATGTATTTATTCACCAATTGATCTATTTTATATGCTTCCCAAATTTCTTATTATATAGTTGTCTTGGTCTATTTCAGATGCAAATATCTCCATACATGTAGTGCATGTTCCACCATGGGCTAAATTTCTATCTCATTCTTACTTTTTCTACTTTCTCTCAATCTCAGGAGAAGCCATACTATAAGAAAAACTTGAATGGTATTTCATATTCTAGGTGAAATACCTAAAAACAAAAATATTAACAGAGGTGAAATGGATGAAATGGAATTCAAAGATAGGAAATAATATCAAAAATAAAAATAAAATGTGAAAAATAATCCTAACTGATATAATTTAAATATGAATTATGTGTCCCTTAGCAATGATGCCAAATATTGATGCATTATTTTATTCCACTTAAAATGTAGTAGTTAAAAACCCTATACTAACCTAACTAAGCTTACAAAATACCCACAAGAAAAAATGTGGTTCTTATCATGGTATAGTTTAAGGATGAACCCCAAGGGACAATAGTTTAAGAATTTTTTTGTTTCAAATTAGTACATATTAGAATAAATATTCAAATATCGTTATTGAATATTATTATCATATCTAATTGTGATAAAGAAGAATTTGATTGAATTTGGTTTAGATCATATGATGGAAACACCAAGTTATATTAAGGTTCACCACTGTCATCCACATATACTCACTTTCAGTGAATTACCATAGATTGAGGGCATGAAATTCCCAATCCTCTTGGAATAAAAAATTTCATGGATGGATATCACTAAGGGGCACTTTTGCATTACCAAAGGGTTTTACATATATCACCCAAGGGACTGTCCAATTGAAGTTCTCATATGGGATTTGATGTGAATCAAAAGAGATTCTTGATTCAAGTGTCAAAATCTTTACATCAAGAACATAATAGGAAATGATCAATCAAGAAAGCAAATAGTAAAATGTTTGATTCATAATTACATTAGATATTAGAATTTTAATAGAGTAAAAATCATAAATGTGGGTAAAGAGGATATTCCCCGTACCCCTACAAGGAGACAACACCCTCAAAATGCACAAAGTAAATAAGATAAGAGATAGAGAGGAGATTATTGTCACAATAGGGAGAGAAGTGGAAGTTGTATCAGTGATAGCTAATCTCAAATCCTAGAGATGACGAGGATTTAGAGGAGTAATTCAAAGATTCTATGGATACTTCTCAGATTTTCACCATAACGTTCATTCTCTTCTTCACTTGGGAATAATCACGAGTAATGTGAAAGAGAGTGGTGTGCATCCCCTCTTGAATAGGTCAAAATTATTTTTATCCTTTAGACACTTAGACAACAAAATGTATGATTTAAGAAGTATACAACTACATAAACCCAACCACCAACACAAGGTGTGTGCTGATTGGTAAGGTTTTTATCTTGCATTTCTAGTGTTGGTAAGAAATTATGTTCATGTAATGAATCAACTGTCTCACATGTGTCTTGTCTAATTATTAATGGTCCCAATCGATCAAATCAAGGACTCACGTGAATGAATATGGATATAAATAGTTTCCAAAACTTTCCCGACATTGGCATGTCGTTGGTACATACATTCTTTAAGTGTGGAATCACAAGTCCAATTGGCTGGAGTTTGAAATATCCCCTATGCCCTCAAGTATATATGGGGCAATATTTTAGAGCATGCTTCTACTAGTGTGAGTACTTTTCAAAAGAAGAGCAAGTAATACCAATACAAATATCATATAATAGGATAAAACATAAAAACCTAAGTTGAGACAAATCAAAGGCAAAATGCATGAATGAAATGTTAAACTAAGCTAAAAATGTGACTATAATTAAGTTTAATTGGAAAATATCAGCTCTGAATAGGAATGAATATCTTCTTTCTAGATAAACTTCACGTGCATCCACATGGAATAGTTGAGACGTACACTCATGGCACTTAAGTTTAAAGACATCTTCACCTCTCATGTTTGTGAAAGGGGAAGACGATGGGTACAACATGCATCACCTTCACATGATAGCTTATGGTATCTTTTTGGAAATTTTTATATATTGCAACTTCTATATTCAAATATGTAATTACTAAAGAGATGTAGTGGTAGGGTCATCATGACAAAATTTATGGTTCTTTTATTGTGCTTTTTTTGTTGATACATACCACTTTTTATTTTACAACTAGAATCTCTTGTGGATATATAAGACGTGGATTGCATTTATCTGTAATTTTTTGAGTGTTAGTAAGTTTCTCATTCACAAATTATTTAAACTCCCCCATGGGAAATTAAGGGGGGTCTTGTTCTTATGTCATTACACACATTCTAGAATTGTATTTTTTGAGGGCATTACATACGTTTTAGAATGACCAAGTTGAGGATCATTGATTCATTAAATATGCCTATGAGGATGTATCGACTCAACTATTTATACTTTAAATCTTTTCTTAGATGTTGGATTGATGTCATCGACCTTTCATAGGTGATGTGTCATGCATCTATGTAAATACAATAAAATCAATATATGTTTGGTTCTTTCTTTTCATATTTGCTTTTAACGACCTCAAAATTGGAGTTGTTAGATCTAATTCAATAATAACATATGAGAACCAAATATGAGTAATATTCAAGATTGATTGTCTCTAGTTGATGAATTTGAGCTTTAGACCTAATATGAATATTCAATTCGAATAATAAACTAATATTGAGAAGAAGTATTATTAATATCAGACTTAATTGAGATATCTTGGTGTTTCAAGCTTCAATTTCGTGATTGAGAAAATGGTGAATCTTGTGGGTTATTGGATGACCTAGGTCTGACCCATGAGCCTTAGAATCAAATTTAGTCCCAGTTAAACCACCTTTGGGTTTATAATCTTGATATACAAAATTGGAATTTAGTGTTTCATGGTCAAATTAAATACAAATGATAATTTTCATTGGTGGATATTGAAAATATTAGATCATGAATGCAAATTAAAGAGTTATCTAGTTATTGATGGGAAAACAATTTCATCTAATTCATGGATGATTTACAATTTTTCTTTTGCTCGATGATATATAATATATAATTGGGTATGATCCACAAATTTGAGATAATTTAATAATGATGTGGCCTAGAGAAATAATTCTTTCTATTGGGGTTTAGTTAAAAAAAGATAACATTAATTGAAAGCAGAGTCTAGCCGGTCTAGGATTCGTGGATTTGGATAGATCTAGGATCAAGGAACTTATCTCCCTTACTCAATCTTCGCTCTTTCCTATGAAAACCAACAACTCACACACCCTAGTCTCCCTCTCCCTATCTAGACATTGGTAGGCACCACTAACTCTACCATTATCTTTAAGAGGGAAAATTGTGCCTATTGAGAAGTGTAGTTGTCATTATCTCATACAGAAGAGATAAAGTCTAATTTGAACCAGGATTGTTAGCGACAATCCACATCTCAATTTGTTTTAAACCTAGACCTATATAATATTCCCTAAAGACACCTCAAGTCCATACAAGACTAAACAACTCTCAATTGCTCTTAAGTTCCCTATCATTAATCCCCCGGTGAGACTACCTCCTCCACATTGACCCTCACTTAGTTCTGACACCTCAAAAAGATTCTAACAAATCGCCTTGTCCTGTATTTTCGATAGGAGTCCACAAAGGGTACCTAACTGAGAAGATGACTAGGGAAATACTAGAAACCCCTTCCCAATCTCTAACTAAAGTTTCCTAAAGCTCATTACTAAGAACCATACTCATATAAGAATGGACCATAATGATATGGTACAAATCCTTCCTTGCACACCCAACGAACTTCCTCTGTGTTCTAAATGCCAAAAATATCTATAAATCTTCTTTTTCCAATCTCTATGTTATCACTGATAAACCCTACCTTCCTGCATGCCTCTGTCCACCCTACACCTCACAAAGGATATATTGACCTTGACTAGGTGTAGAAAAACCAACTAGATCTTAGACCCTACACCTCACAAAGGATATGTTGACGTTGACTAAGTGTAGAAAAACCAACCCGAGCTTAGGAAACAACACTCACAGTTTGGAGCAAAGGCAGGCGATCATTTTGCTAGAATGAAGCAATCTTGTGGGGAAAATACTACCTTACCCTCCAGCATGCGCCACCCAAATATACAACATGAGGGGCACATAGATAAATCCATTTTACCTTTATCAGAATCCTTCTCCTTTATTTGAAATAATGGTTTTCCTGATGTGGTAATTGATGATATATCCATATATTCTTATATTATATTAATTTATAAAATATTGGTAGGTTGGAATATGATGAAATTATATTCAAAATTGATAAAAAAATATGTCGAACCCAAATGAAGTAGCTACAAGGTTTTATTATACTTCTTGTTCAAAAAGTATGTATGAATGTATGGTATATAGTGATTCTACATGTAAACCCCAAATCTGATGAATAGAATGTTTATTTTCTTTAAATACATACTCCTTGTGATACATACTAATACTTTTTAATAAAAATGATATCCCAAGATCTTAATAAGAGTAGGATCATAATGATTTGTAATTTGGATTTCTTAATCACTATATAATTTACATGAGAGTTATGGTTTTTAAACCTAACCCTAGTATCAACACTTAACCAAGGCCCATAGATCTATACACAGACTACACCTTAATTTGAGTTCTATGAATATATTGAAACACCCTAGTGTAATAAATACTTGCACTGTGATTGTTTTCTTGAATCTACACTTGATATTGAATACCATACCTACTTTTAGTACATGGACGATACTTCATGATTTATTCATTGATGATATGTGGTTACTTTAACAATTGTTGATAAATTTTTATATGATTTTGAAAAAAAATTACCTCATGAAAAAATCCTTTGTTGTCTATTGAATTCCAATTTATATATAATGCTTATGTGTATCACATAATACATATTGTGATATTTTTATCCCAGGATTAGACCTACCAAGGGGTGGATCATAAAACTTAAATAATGGATAAAGAAATTATTACACCCCAGATAACACAACAAACATGGGTTAGAATATTTAAATAAAAGTGCAAGTTCATATGTGCACACTTTTATATGCACCCACATACATAGAGTAATAATATACTGACTGTGAGTTTCATTTGTTGACATTTTAGGTATCTGACTTACATAAAATTATGAGAAAATGAAGATTCAAATGAATACATAAACATCATAAATTTTATGTCACAAGGAGAAGTAGACATGTAGTAATGCATTTCTATGTACTATATCTCTTCGTGTAGTTTCTCTTAACTTGGAAAATTATGTAAACTCCCTTGAGGAGAAATATAGTGTCTTTTTGTTTCCAAAAATCTAATGAAATGAAATTATTGGTTATTAAATTTGGAACCATGAAATGTGAGATGATTTCATTTTCCCAACAAATCAACTTCAAATGTGGATAACTAGGGAGGGTCCTCACAAATTTCAATGAAGAGATTCACATAATCATATATTCCCAATCTCAATCTCATTTTCTTGTCTCATTGTCAACCCTTTCATTTAGTTATGCATTTGACTTGGATTCATTTATTTATGATATATTCCATAAGGGTCAATCAAGTATAATTCTTTCATTCATCATATTTTGTGACAAATTTACCTCTTATGAATACTAAGTGTACCTCTTCATTATTTAGAACAACCTCAACATTTGTTATCCTCTTCATTGAAAACTATCTTGGTAATTTTTACATGTATAATCCCCAATGTAATCACCTTTTTGGTATTACATTGTCTAACCATATATTTCATTCGAAAAAGTTTGTATAAGCCTTTATAGACTATTCATAATTTAAATTCTACTTTAATTGACTGTGTATATAGTTGAATGCATCTTAACATGCTAAAAAATACTCCATATAACATATGAAAATTTATTACCAAGATAAAAAATAATATTGGATTAACTATAAAATTAATATGCCAATTCCTATAGCCCATCAATATGAACTCAACTATTAATTTTTCTTGTCCTAAAGTAGTACTAGGAGGGTAACTTCTTGAGAAATATTTCAAGGTGGCACGTGAATGGGAAAAACAAAAGAAAAATATTTATTGATTTGTAAGGATACTCATCATTCATTGTAACCCAATACCAGTTGGAACTAGGGAACAAACATTACCTTAAAAATATATTTAAATATTTAGTCATAAATAATTTGAGTACAAGAATGCACATATTGTAAGGACTCATACCCAAGTTATCTCTAAACTTTACATTAGTCACCATGTTTAGTCTAGGTTCTTCTCATCTGAATTAACCCAAAATTGTAGTATGATGATTGGAACACATGATAACACTTAATTCTAGTTGTAGGGTGGTGTTGACAAAAATGCAATAAGCAATTGCAAAGTCCTAAATTGGGTGAAGAATGAATGTTAGCATGTGATGTGAATATATATCCATTGATTTTATTTATGCTAAGTAAATTTGTAAGTGTAATTTTCTCGAATGATATGCCTTTTGCTTATCTTTAAGGTAAGCCTTGAATGGGGCAAAAAGATACGCACATGCATTTTGGAAAAGCTTTCCATACTTTGAGGACTTTAGTAATTAGTTATTTAGTTTACAAATTGTTATTGATGTTATAGTAAATTGTTAGTGATATTTGTAGAAAATTGAATGCAAAAGAATTGAGTGCAAAATAAGGTCGAACGAGAAAAATGTCATGGTATTAGTAAAATATGTGTAACTAGTCAAAGAATAGTCAATTGATGTGAGCATTCAACTGATGTGAACAATCAACCATGTGAGCATTGACCTATGCATGTGCAACCCAATGTAGATGTTTCTCACTTAATTTTCCCATACACCATTTTCAACCATTAAAAATATTATAATGTGTGATATGCTTAGCATAATTGGATGTACTTTGTTTCCATAAGCTTCATATTTCAAGTGACTAGCAAACTAAATAGTGTAACACAAAATAGAAGACCACAAGGAAAACTCCTACAGTGATCTTCAATGATCTTTTAAAACTAAGTCCAAGCTAGGTTGTTTTTTGTGGAATCCTCGATTGAAAAAAGAATTTATTGTCCTATTCGAGGTACTATGAATGCTTTCTTCTAGTTTGATGTTTCTTTTCCATTTAGCATTTGCTTACTCTTTCTCTAGCTTGTTCCCAGAGAGAAAAGATGTTTTAAGTTTAGATCTTCCTTCTCTTACCTAAAAGCTCAATTTATTCAGTAAGGAGCCAAATTGACGATGTTGTTAGTAGGATCTTTGTTGAACTGATTTCTTTGACCAACTTTCTTTCTCAAATGTATGATTATCCTTCCTGTTTATAACATGTTCAAGGTAATTAGGATAGATATATGCATGTAATTTCTGCACTCTAAATCTCTAATTTATCCTAAAAATTACTATTTTCTTTTTGAAGTGCGTAAATCTCAACCTTGATGTATGATATTAGACTTGATATGAGCCTTGTTTGTTTTTCTCCTATACTTGCATGGAAATCTCTAATCTTGATACATATCTTGATAATTATGAGATACGACAATATCAATCTAAGTATATATACAATTATGAATCACAGTCTTATTATGTGCAATAAGATCTAAATGTAACTCCTTAATCTTGTTTTAAACCTTTAAGCATGATAGAAGATTTTAGATATTACTATTATGCTGGTACTTTTTCATGTAGGGGAAAAGAGAATCTTTTATCAAAAAATAAGGTTGTAGAAGCATTTTTCAACAAAGAGACACATAAAGTCCATGTGATCGTACAGAAGGTCAAGATTATGAGGCATTGACCTTAAATGGATATATATACCTTAGCTTCACGATTTATCGCATGAACTGAGCATTGTTTTAGCATTAATTTATAAGATTGTGTTCTTGTATAAGCCTTGTTATGTACTACATGACATATGATTCATTATGGAATCCTATTGAGTTGGATACTATGCTATTGTGTATCTTTGTAAGATCCCTTGTGGTGATCCATAACTAGTATTTAATATTGTGATGTGGCTTATCCATGAATCCAACTTTAAATTCTAGATTTAATTATGTATGATCCAAATGGCATATAATAAATAAAGTTAAACTTGATGTATGTATTTTGTTACCCTAAACACATGGATCTATCTCTGAGGTCCATAGAGGGATGGTGAAATGTTTAAATGTCACTTACAATGATGAAGATCAAGAGTGGATTAGATCCTAAGGGATAATACGTAGTAGTATATAAAGTTGCATAAATGTGGAAAGGATACCCAACATTCTTGTTGCCTTGTGACAAAGACTAGGGGTTAAAAATCTATTTTGATTATAACGATGACCATGATATGAACTCAATATAAGGAATGTGGCTATACAATTTAATTTTGATTGATCCCTAGCCTTTTAATATGGTGGGATTCAGGTAGAGAGGATTTAGGTTGTACCTTCTTAGATGCGGACATGGGTTTTTGTTTGTCTTAGGGTGGTTGACTAAACCCTACATGGATCATGATTTGTGGATAAGAGAACATCATGATGAAGACCACTTGGTTGGATACAAGTCAAGTAGATTTAGGACAAATGAATAAAATGAAAAGCTTTACATAATGCACTATGGAAATCTTACTCTTATGTGGCCATCTTTATGCTCATGTCATGTTTATTATATCTTATAAAATATTTGCAAAGTTATGCTAAATTTGTGAATACTTGCCTAATTGTTATAAATGTGAAGTAGAATTATGTACTTATATGTTATTTACTCACTTAGACGTTGACTAACAACCAATGGCCAAATTTTTTAGGTCATGAAGCTAAGCCATGGATAGACAAGGAAGTTATCGACCAAGGGCACCTCAAGTCTTTGTCGACCAAAGAACATGCTTCGACGGCCAGCACCCCCGATGAGATCTCTACCCTTCTTGATCGAGGTACACACAGTTGCAGCGTCTAACATAGAATCTTCCCCCACACCCTGATGGATGGGTAGATCCAAGCCCTAAGACTTTCTTAATCTGATGCATCAATGATCAATGCTCCCGTTAGACCAACTAAGCTTCTTTACCCATAAATAGTTGACCAGGCCTGATGTTGCATCTACACTAACCACCAACTTACATCCTGAGAAAGTCTCTATTGAAATATATAAATACATTGACCATACCTCCATTCATAGGAACAACTTCTCCTTCATAATGTAGCAAGGCTTTCACACTCCATCTATCCTAAGAATATGATTTCCATTAACCTATTCTCCACCTTCTTCTTTTGTAGTAGTGTTGCAGCGCTTCAATTTCTTCTCTGCTTCATTGAGGTCCACTTTCTTGCCATGAAGGTGTTTCGATCTTGCATGTTGCCACCATCTGACCCTCTGCTACCTCTTCATGGATGATATAGAGCCTAAGAACATAAGGATTGATGAAGATGTTCAAATCCTTCCTTTAGTGATCCCCTTCCCTCTATTATGAAAATTCATTCCATCTAATTCAAGGGTAGTTGTTGTTCGCACTCATCCACATATCCTCTTTGATATAAGATTACAGATAATTTTTCCTTGGCCCATCTCATCATGAAGATAGAGTGATCCATCTTATCGGGATGGGGGGATTAGCCCCACATCCTTTACTTGCATGTCTATTTTTGATGATCCATGTCTTGTATATAACTCTTACAATTCAATGTTAATAGTTTTATTTTGTATTTAGTGGCCTAATGTCCCTTTTTACATAATATACTATAACCCTAGGTTGCAATAGATTCAATGCTTAAATTGTGAATATTGATTAACTTAATCGACATCCAGGCATTAACTTCAGAAGGGATGTCTCTGGAACAGTAGATACATGACTTGTGAGCAATGAGACATTGTGCTCATAGAGATATCTATGTGATTTTCCCTCACTTAACATATGGAAACTAGCTTTCTCTATTTGAATGGTTTTATCAAGTTTGGAAATGTCATGGATTTATTTGTGTGTGTGGCAGTTGATAACACCAAATTTTGTGACATTTTTGCCCTTTATTCTGTTATCAAAACTGCCCTTTTCTGCTATTTTCCTCTATTTTATTAGCATTTTCGCAATAATTGGCCAAGCAACGCTCTTATTCCAGTTTTTCCTATCTTTTACAGGGTTTTCCTCGTTTTTGTGCAATAAGGCCGATTCCGGCCCACAATAAGTCTAAGCCCGTCTCGACCTTCCTGACGCCCGATACAACCCAGCCCGACAGGGGCTGGGCGACACAAGAATGATCAGCGGAGAAGGGCGCCTTGCGAAAGGGACGTACCGGCCGACACACCTTCTAACCGACAGGGAGCCAAAGCCGCATCGACGACCAAACTCGTCGGGCGACACAGCCACCCACCGGCAGGCGTGCCGCCAGCCACGTGACCGATAGCCAGCGCCTCGCGCCAAAGACATACATGTATCGGCTGTCCACATCCATCGACCGGCGTATAAGGGGGCTACGTGGGGTTTCCAACACCATAACTCCTTCAACCGCCGGTATAAATAGCAGGTATAGGAAGCCGAAAAGACAAGTCGGAGACGTCGGAGGTTGGACAGTTGGGGACTTGAGCGATCTGCGAGAGAAGTGCGAGAGCAACCGTATCGTGCCCCAGTGCTCGTACCGGGCGACACTAGGTGAGCTCTTCCTCATCCCGAGAGGGAGGGGATCGGTTCACCTAGGACTGTACCGGACGACACTGAAGGCCGATATCGGCCGACGTAGATACGCGACACGAGTGCCTGACAGCAATGCCCGACAGTAGTATATGTGAATCCTTGGCCGACACGATACCGAAACCGATACGCTCTCCCCGTCAGTCGTGCCGCTCGAGAGGGTGTGCCGCCCGACATGAGCGTATCGGCCAGGGTCTTCGAACGATATAGTCGTCCGTCAGGCGTGCCATCCGAGAGGTCGTGCCGCCCGACACGGCTGTACCGGGATAGGTCCCTGGACGGTATCGGGCTGGGAGTAGTAGTAGTCTGTCGCCCTTCTACATCAAGAAGGCGACATCTATCTTTAGTTCTGTTATTTAATTCTTATCTTATGCATTGTATTAAGACCCTTATTGCTAATAGAAATAGAAATGCTAAATTGCTCTTTGTTTAATGCTTAGTGCCTTATGATTGGGTAACTACTGTGTTGGATATCTGAACTCTAGCTTGCATGTTTTGGATCGCGTTTCGCTTAGCTACCGAATCGTCTTTCCCGTCGCAACTACTTCGAGAGTTGGGTTGTGGCTCTAGTGTTCGGTCCGATTCTGGAGTACGAGAGTGCCCGGAACGGAGTTGTTTTAGTATCATTCCACTCTAACTTGAGTCCAGCAACCTCGAGAGGGGTGTTGAAGCTTGGTTAGAGGCACCCGCTCTGAGAGGAGGGGTGCAGGGTGTTACTGCTACCGCTTGTCTTTCTAAAAGTCTTATCCCTTGCATTACGCCTTAAACTGCAGTTTACCTTCCTATTTTCTGTTGCATGAAAATTCCTAAAAACTGCTAAATGACAAAATCTTAATCTTTCTTGTAACTCCAGTTGAAGATAGTTTTCTTTGATTTAATAGTGACATCTGGTTGTTCCCTTCGGGGAACTTCATTATCTCTTTATATCCACCGGAGTGTAGAGTGTCGATTCAGAGTCGTCAACGCAACCCACCTTGTCCCTGTGTTCAACCCCGTATGACTACTTCGAACCCGTAAACAAAGTTGCGGGGGCCTAGAAGGATTCGGGTTATAAATGCGAAGGCTCGACTACCTCAAATACGCCTCCAATTTTAGGACGTGCGATTTAGGCCGGTCAACTTTCTGGCGTCGTTGCCGGGGACAAGGCAAATGGCACTGTTAACGAATCTGAATCCACTAACTACACTCCCGTGCCTCAAGCTTAGAAATAGGCTTGACATCACTTTTTTTTTTTTACTTTAAGCATTATTCTTTACCCCAGTTATAATTTTCTAAACATGATTTTTATGCGGATTTCAGGTACTCTGATCTACTAAACACCGAGACTGTCAACCATGCCTCGTTGTGAGCAACCCCTCTCTGAGGGCGAATGTCAGAGCCAAAGCGAGAAAGCGACCCGGCCTAATTGGGTTGGTCAACTTTCCGCCTACCTAAAAAGAAAGGAAACCATCATCAACCAGCTGGTACAAGGGACGCTTACCAGCCCTGGATCTCCGAATTCCATGCAACACCAGACGGCGAGTCTGCAGATGCGCCAATGGGAGGTCGATCAACGGCTGTCTCAGATGGCTGCTCTGATGAAGAACCCTGCGGGAAAAATGCTCCCTCACCCTGAAAATGCAGTAATGGTAGTGCTTAGATCAGGAAAGACGGTAGAGAGCGCTGATGAAGCCCCACCGGAACCTAAGCAAGGGCCCAAGGATGCCATTCCAGCAGGAGATGGAGGTAGGCCTGCAGAAGCCGAAGAGCCTGTGCCGAGACCGTCCGATGAGCCATCTGGTGGGAGGAATCCTTACGCTCCCAGGGTACCATTCCCGTACAAGCTGATCAAGGAAAATCTGAAAAAGCGGCACGAAAGGTTCATGGATTCGATCAGGAAGCTGCATCTTGAAGTCCCCTTCTTTGACGCTTTGGAGGAGATGCCCACATACGCCAAGTTTCTCAAAGATCTAATAATGAAGAAAAGAAGGGGGGAAGGATAGAGACAGTGTACCTGGCTTCTACTTCCTCTACCTTCGTAAAGCCCAGCTTGCCGACTAAGAGAAAGGATCCCAGAGCTTTCACAATCCCATTCACCATCGGGGACAATGTCGAGTGGAAGGGTCTGGCGGACTTGGGAGCAAGCATCAGCCTCACGCCCTTAAGTTTCACGCAAAGGATGGGTTTGACCGACATGGTTCGAACCAATATGCGGATTGAACTGGCGGATCACTCTTTCAAAAGACCTGTAGGCATTGTCGAAGATGTGCCGATTAGGGTTGGTGATTTCTTTATTCCCTACGACATCATCGTCATCGACACAGCTGAAGATCCTAGATGTCCGATCATCTTCGGACGCCCTTTCTTGGCAACAGGGATGGCGCTGATTGATGTCTCTGAAGGAATAATCACCTTGAGGGTTGGAAACAGCCACATGGACTTCAAGATGAAGGAAATCATGAGAGGTCCATCCCTGTCTGAATCGGCCTGTTTTGCGGATAGCTACAATAAATTCTGTGAGGAAATAGAGGAGTATATCCGGACAGTGGATCCCCTCGCAAGGGCAATAAGCTGTCAGGATCCCGACCTCGAAGATCCTGAAGTCGTGAAGCATCTCGACATTTTCAACCTTTCTAACAAAGACTTGCAAGAAGAAGAGGAGGAGGTGGACTCTGCGAAGTATGCCTCCCTTGAAGGAGAACCTCAGGAGGAGACACCCAGAGCAAAGCCGGATTTAAAAGCGTTACCTGAGGGACTGAAGTACGAATTTTTAGATGAAGAGCAGAGGAACCCAATCATCGTAAACGCCAATCTTTCAAGCAATCAGCTGGGCCGGCTCCTTGAGGAGTTAAGACTCCACAAGGGGGGCTATAGGATATTCCGTAGATGATATCAAGGGCCTTAGCCCCGCCCTTTGCATGCATCGCATCAACTTGGATGAGTCTGCCAAGCCCCTGGTCCAACCCCAGAGGAAGCTAAATCAGATGCTCAAAGAGGTCGTCAAGAAAGAGGTAATAAATCTTAGGGACGCGAGGATCATTTACCCAATTAGCGACAGCAACTGGGTAAGCCCGATCCACGTAGTACCCAAGAAAGGCGGAATGACTGTGGTTAAGGGTGAGAAGGGTGACGAAGTGGCGGTAAGGACCGTCACTGGTTGGCGAATGTGCATTGATTACCGAAAGCTAAATCAGGCTACAAAAAAGGATCATTTTCCGCTACCTTTTATTGACCAAGTTCTTGAAAGATTAGCGCATCACGATTATTTTTGTTTTCTTGATGGCTTTTCAGGATTTTACCAGGTACCCATCTTACCCGACGACCAGGAGAAAACGACGTTCACTTGCCTCTACGACACTTATGCCTTTAGAAGGATGCCCTTCGGACTCTGCAACGCCCCCGCCACCTTTCAAAGATGCATGATAACAATGTTCTCAGATTTTCTAGAAGACATCATGGAAGTTTTTATGGATGACTTCTCCGTCTATGGAAGGGACTTCGATTGCTGTCTGAAGAACCTGTCGTTAGTACTTCAAAGGTGCGAGGAAAACAGCCTGGTCCTAAACTGGGAAAAATGTCATTTCATGGTACGGGAGGGTATCGTCCTAGGGTATAAGGTCTCAAGGCGCGGGATCGAGGTGGATACCAGCATAATCGAAGCTATATCTAAGCTTCCTCCACCAAATTCCGTCACGGGGATAAGAAGCTTCCTCGGGCACGCCGGATATTACCGAAGATTCATCAAGGACTTCTCAAAGATTTCCAAACCATTAACAAATCTCCTGGTAAAGGATGCTGAATTTGTTTTCTTTAACGATTGTCTCAGTGCTTTTCAGGCCCTGAAAAATGCTTTAGTATCACCACCTATCCTTCAAGCGCCAGATTGGGGTTTACCCTTTCAGCTAATGTGCGACGCTAGCGACTACGCAGTGGGGGCGGTCCTGGGGCAAAAGAAAGATAAAAAGCACCATGTGATTTGCTACGCTAGTCGCACGTTGGACGAAGCACAAGTAAACTACACAACCACCGAAAAGGAAATGCTCGCGGTTGTCTTCGCATTTGATAAGTTCAGATCATATCTCGTCGGATCAAAGGTCAAAGTATACACAGATCATGGGGCGATAAAATACTTAATGCAAAAAAAAGACGCAAAGCCCAGATTGTTGAGATGGGCCTTATTGCTCCAAGAATTCGATCATGAGATTATCGACAAGAAAGGCGCGGAAAATGTGGTCACAGACCACCTATCAAGGATAGTGGCTGAGAGACAGAGAGGGCCACAGATCGACGACAACTTTGCCGACGAAGCTCTCATGATAGCTGAAGCTCGAGGAGAAGGTTTGCCCTGGTTTGCAGACATCTGCAATTTCCTCGCTTGTGGAGAGCTACCTCCTGATATCACCTACAATCAAAAGAAGAAGCTATTCGCGGATGCCAAGAATTATTATTGGGATGATCCTCTCCTGTTCAGAAGATGCGCAGACAACTTGTACAGGAGGTGCATCCCGGAAGAAGAAACTGCCGACATCCTGAAGGGATGCCACGCCTCCCCCTATGGTGGACACCTGGGTGGCGAAAGAACAGCGGCAAAAGTGCTACAATCAGGTTTCTACTGGCCCTCCTTATTTAAAGATGCCACATGATTCGTAAAGGTTTGCAAAGAGTGCCAGTCAACGGGGAATATAGGGCGGAGGAATGAAATGCCGATGGCAAGCTGGATCGAAGTGGAAATATTTGACGTATGGGGGATTGATTACATGGGGCCGTTTCCCCCATCCCAGGGGTATCAATACATACTAGTGGCAGTAGACTATGTGTCGAAATGGGTAGAGGCGGTAGCCACCCAAACATGCGACGCCAAGTCGGTTATCAAGCTTTTTGAGAAGACCATATTTCCCCGTTTCGGTATACCGCGTACCGTAATAAGTGACGGCGGGTCACACTTCGGAGAAAGGCAGTTCGAAGCACTCCTACGAAAGTATGGAGTAAAACATAAGATCGCTACGCCCTACCACCCACAGACATCGGGGCAGGTAGAGGTCTCAAACAGACAGATCAAGCGAATCTTAGAAAAGACTGTCAGCCGCACGCGGAAGGACTGGTCTATGAAGCTTGATGACGTATTATGGGCCTACCGTACTGCTTACAAGACGCCCATTGGAACCACCCCCTACCGTCTTATATACGGAAAATCCTGCCATCTGCCTTTGGAACTAGAACACAAGGCCCTCTGGGCGATCAAGTTCCTAAATATGGATCTAGACAAGGCAGGAGAAAAAAGGTTTTTACAGCTTCAAGAGCTCGAAGAGCTGAGGATTCACACCTACGAGAATGCAAAGATCTACAAGGAAAGAACAAAAATGTGGCATGATGCCCACCTTAGGAGAAAGGATGTGAGCGAAGGGGATAAGGTCTTGTTATTCAAGTCCTCCATCCGTCTTTTTCCTGGGAAATTACAGAGAAGATGGTCGGGACCGTTTTCTGTGGCAAAGATATACCCATCAGGAATGATGGAGCTCCGCGACAAGGATGACCCGACTAAGATCTTCAAGGTGAACGGGCACAGAGTGAAAAGGTTTTATGAGGATGAAGCTTTTGTCAGGAAAGCAGAGATTGACTTACTGGATGTGGGTACAACCGAAGAGCCTACACCGGTCGAGCTGGCGAAGAAAACTTCAGCGCTCCTCGGGAGGCAGCCCGAGTCATAGATTAGGATACATTTGTTTTCTTTATAAAAACAACCATTATGGACTGTAATAAGGCCCAAGTCAGTACATGCGCACGTGTGCTGACTCTTTTTGTTTTATGGGCCATCGCTGTGTTTTGCGGAACATTGAGGAGTAATACCGTCTGAGGTAAGAGATCCTTCTCTATACCAATGATGTTTTACCCTGCAATGGCCTTTTACTTCACACAGGTTTAGTTTTGGCCTTTTGACCGCCCGCTTTTCTACCGTGTCGACCAGCTGGGCGCAGAACCGCTTGTATCGGGCAGCCTCGCCCCGGGCAATGCAAGGGCAGCGGATGACCCTTGGGATGGCCGATGGGACTTCGCGTCTCGGGAATAGCGTGACTAAAACGCCCGACGCACACCATGTTTTGCCCGTTTTACCCCCAGTTGGGTTCTCTATAAATAGGGTGGAGGTTTCTTCGTGTCGGGCTATCATTTTCTCCTTTTTGCCACCTGGAATGCATGCAGTGATCCACCCTTTTGCTCGTGTTTCGGTCATCTTTCCTTCGCCCTGGTATCGGGCGATGCCTCCTGAGAGCAAAGGTAGAGCCCGACACACCTTTTGCCTGACACGGGTTTTGTATCGTGCGAGGCGTATCGGCCGGCTTGTTGTTTTCTTACCAAACGACATGGCTTGTCGCCCGTTAGGTTTGTAGTCCGACACGTTTATCGGCCGATAAACCTGTCACCCGACGCCAGTATCTGTTACCGAGCCGCTTATCGGGTTTACATGACCTGCAGATTTTCTATCGCCCGACATGCTTTCGCGCGTAACGGCGGTCGATAGCGTTTTCCCGATGTTTCGTATCGGGCGCCATGCTTCTCTCTGCGATGTCATATTTTGTTTCATGTGACCTCGTATCGCCCGATACACCTGTGTCGGGCGTCGAGCCTTATCGCGCGACAACATCATGTCGTCCGATCGCTTATCGCCCAGTTTTAATAAGTTTTCTTTCTTTTCATCTTTCTTGCCTAACGGATGAATAAATAAATTTCAAATAACATGTATGGCTCATATGGAGCAAACCACCTACCGCGCCAGCAAGCACAGCGTGGGGATCAGCAACAACTGTCGGGCAGAAACGGCAACAACAATGGAAAGGAAGATTTTTCTTGATTTGGTAGCTCCAATAGTGAGTCACCTAGCTAGGGGTGCGGCAACCAAGGCCTCCGAACAAGTTCGAGGCACCCTGGTTCCGTACTCTTAAGGGAGAGGGCCCACCCTGACTACACACTCCTGGGAACTAAACTAGGGACGGATAATCAGTCCCTTTGTTTATGCTCACAGCGGAGATGTGAAGAAAGGGGGGGCCAGAAGTGAATTTTGAGGGTTTCGCTCCAGCTCAACCGCTACATCGCCAAAGAGAACCCGCTAGACAACCTCCCAATGGCATGCTGCAACTTCGTAGGAGCATATTGCAGCACATCAGAAAGCTAACCCTCACTGGCTAAGCTTTACCTTACTTTTGCTTTCTTCTCTACTCTGGGACAGAGTAGAAAGTAAGTTTGGGGGGGGGTATGCCAGTGAGGGAGGTATAAAAATTTTATCTCTTCGAGCTTTCTATGATATTCATTCTCTTTTACCTGATGTGCCCTTATAGCTCCCTGTATATCTGATGTACGCATGCATGCCATATAAAAATTTACAAAAATCTTTCCTTTGCGAATTTCCTGCCCCTATGCATATGTACAAAGCTGCTGTAATAATAATAAAAACCTGTTGTGACTTCTTGCAAAGTTTACTTTCTGTATATTTCAACGAGTTACAAGTTCTGTCATATCTTTCTGATAATGTTGTCTCAAACAAACAAAAGATTGTGCCTTGCCATCCAAAAATTTTCGAAAAATAATAATCTCGCAAACAGCTAAGAGACGAGTATGGAGAAGGAAAAAGCTGCCCAAACAGCAGATATCTCTTTTGTTTTCCCTTACCCAGCAAAAATCCCAAAAAGAGAAAGAAGCCTTATGAGCATGAATAAAAGCATGAGAGTTGAGCCCAATAAAAGAAAAGAAAAAAAATATATATATACACCCTTGTTTTCTAAAAGTACCCATCTTTAGGCATGGTAGATCCGGGGCAGTGGTACGTAGGATGTGAAATCACTGCTCTAAAGCCAACTGGCTTGGACTGCAGGGACCACTTGCCCGTTAACGGACCCTTACCTGGATGGACTGATGGGAAACAAGAAGAAAAACCCAAAAAGCCTTAGCCTACCCTATACACAACTTTCTGCCCTTAAAATAAAGCTGTTTGGTGTGGAAGCTAACTTCGGAATCATACACCAAAGTCTCGCTGAAGCTGTGGAGAAGAAAAATTTTACTTAAATAATAAGGCAAGTAGGGCAAGGTCTTTTGCTCGCTTTAAGACAGCATTACCTCAAAGACATCGCAAATCTTGTGCTACCCTTTAGCCTTAATGTTTTGCTGTGCAAGAAGAAGCAACACAAAGTTTAGTTTAAATATTGATTGAGGACAATCAAAAAGCTAAGTTTGGGGGAGTTGATAATACCAAAATTTGTGACGTTTTTGCCCTTTATTCTGTTATCAAAACTGCCCTTTTCTGCTATTTTCCTCTATTTTATTAGCATTTTCGCAATAATTGGCCAAGCAACGCTCTTATTCCAGTTTTCCTATCTTTTACAGGGTTTTCCTCGTTTTTGTGCAATAAGGCCGATTCCGACCCACAATAAGTCTAAGCCCGTCTCGACCTTCCTGACGCCCGATACAACCCAGCCCGACAGGGGCTGGGCGACACAAGAATGATCGGCGGAGAAGGGCGCCTTGCGAAAGGGACGTACCGGCCGACACACCTTCTACCCGACAGGGAGCCAAAGCCACATCGACGACCAAACTCATCGGGCGACACAGCCACCCACCGGCAGGCGTGTCGCCAGCCACGTGACCGATAGCCTGCGCCTCGCGCCGAAGACATACCTGTATCGGCCATCCACATCCATCGACCGGCGTATAAGGGGGCTACGTGGCGTTTCCAGCACCATAACTCCTTCAACCGCCGGTATAAATAGCAGCTACAGGAAGCCGAAAAGACAAGTCGGAGACGTCGGAGGTTGGACAGTTGGGGACTTGAGCGATCTGCGAGAGAAGTGCGAGAGCAACCGTATCGTGCCCCAATGCTTGTACCGGGCGACACTAGGTGAGCTCTTCCTCATCCCGAGAGGGAGGGGATCGGTTCACCTAGGACTGTACCGGACGACACTGAAGGCCGATATCGGCCGACGTAGATACGCGACACGAGTGCCTGACAGCAATGCCCGACAGTAGTATATGTGAATCCTTGGCCGACACGATACCGAAACCGATACGCTCTCCCCGTCAGTCGTGCCGCTCGAGAGGGTGTGCCGCCCGACATGAGCGTATCGGCCAGGGTCTTCGAACGATATAGTCGTCCGTCAGGCGTGCCGTCCGAGAGGTCGTGCCGCCCGACACGGCTGTACCGGGATAGGTCTCTGGACTGTATCGGGCTGGGAGTAGTAGTAGTCTGTCGCCCTTCTACATCAAGAAGGCAACATCTATCTTTAATTCTGTTATTTAATTCTTAGCTTATGCATTGTATTAAGACCCTTATTGCTGATAGAAATAGAAATGCTAAATTGCTCTTTGTTTAATGCTTAGTGCCTTATGATTGGGTAACTACTGTGTTGGATATCTGAACTCTAGCTTGCATGTTTTGGATCGCGTTTCGCTTAGCTACCGAATCGTCTTTCCCGTCACAACTACTTCGAGAGTTGGGTTGTGGCTCTAGTGTTCGGTCCGATTCTGGAGTACGAGAGTGCCCGAAACGGAGTTGTTTTAGTATCATTCCACTCTAACTTGAGTCCAGCAACCTCGAGAGGGGTGTTGAAGCTTGGTTAGAGGCACCCGCTCTGAGAGGAGGGGTGCAGGGTGTTACTGCTACCGCTTGTCTTTCTAAAAGTCTTATCCCTTGCATTACGCCTTAAACTGCAGTTTACCTTCCTATTTTCTGTTGCATGAAAATTCCTAAAAACTGCTAAATGACAAAATCTTAATCTTTCTTATAACTCCAGTTGGAGATAGTTTTCTTTGATTTAATAGTGACATCTGGTTATTCCCTTCGGGGAACTTCATTATCTCTTTATATCCACCGGAGTGTAGAGTGTCGATTCAGAGTCGTCAACGCAACCCACCTTGTCCCTGTGTTCGACCCCGTATGACTACTTCGACCCCGTAAACAAAGTTGCGGGGGCCTAGAAGGATTCGGGTTATAAATGCGAAGGCTCGACTACCTCAAATACGCCTCCAATTTTAGGACGCGCGATTTAGGCCGGTCAGCAGTGTTGAAATTCAATTATACCCCATTGACTTCCATCATTATTCTAGAAATATTTTTAATCCTACACTTTTACTTCCCTCTATAATTAGTTTAACTCAATCCAATTAACTCTTAATTTCAAATAGTAGTATTATTTTAACTAGATAAAAGCTATAAAGGTTATTAAAAAGTTATCCATTGGGATTGGACCTTAACTACATTGAAATAAGAGTCGTCCTCTTGCTGGTAACATTATTGCATGTTGTTTTGGTAAAACTAGAGAATTATTTCTCTAGTGAAATTGCTAGTATGATAAACGAGGCCATATCAGTGCATCATATAATGGTATATCAAACTTTCATAGATAATTAACAAGAAGCATCTCACATTTGATAACTCATGGAAGACAACTCCTTCGAATGGGTAAATAAAAAATGTGGCTCTCCCTCTTCCACACTATCCTAACAGACCACAAGTGTTGCAAGGTTCTCCACCTTTAGAATGGATATCACATAATCACTTGCTCCTCGTCTCTAAGATGTTTGAACTAAGTCATGCCAACTTTGTGGGTTTGGTTTAGTCCACATTGCATGGCCAATTTTATTTAGTGAATTTACTTGAGTCAAAGGTACATGGTTGGTTTCTTAATGCATATATGAATAACATCATTTCCTTTATTAAAGTCTAACAATAAACATATCCAAATGTAACTCCCTCCATGGCCTTCAATCCCTATGATGCTCAATGAAAATATTCTGTGTGAAAGAAATGAAATTTGGATATAGTGGTAGAACATTTATACACAATGATAAAACCCGTGCAAACAATAAATGAAAGATTCATTAAAATGTAATCTAACTTAGTGGTTTATTTTTCAATATTTGAGTTGAATTCTATAATTTTTGCAAATAACTTGTTGTGTCTGCACAAAGGCTAAAATATGAGGTGTTTGGACTTCTTATACCTCATGATGTATTTGAACATCAACATGAATGCATATCCACTACATGTCACCATGTTATAAAATAAAAATTAAGGTAGTGTGGTCATAGCACACAAGTTTGTTTTAATAGGGTGAGGCAAAAATTATGGCCAAGTTAAATAATTTAACCCACAAATATTGATACTTAAATTTAAAAAAAACATATAGAACTAAGACTAAGTAGCATTGAGTAAGGATCAACTAGGATAAGAAACATAGGATCGAAATTTGCCGCTAGAGGTTACTCTCCATACAAAGCTTCTATAATATGTAGAAATATAATTATATCTTAGGTAATATTGAATGGTAAAATTGTGATCCAAGTCCTATCTCTAGAGAACAAGATGTAATATGGTGAATGTAGATACCTACCTTCATGGATAACCAATCATCCAAGAATAATAAAAACAGTTAAAAATAACCCTAAGATCTCCTTCCAATTAAAATTGTTCTAGAGATTGACTTCTTCCTACTAAAACCCACTCATCATTCTTTCTCTGTTGTAATTGGGGCAAGTGGTTAACTTGAAAATATTGTACATTATTTTAATTCAAGACATGCACAAATTTAAGCGACAGTGATTATTATAATATATAAATATTGAATATTTTAATTGAAGATAGCGTGTTCATAAATTAATATGGATATTGAACAACCTTGAAACTGCTCAAGTTTCCACAAAGAAACTAGTTGAATAAGAATCATGAATTTGAACATGAAATTCAAATAAATAGCACAGATAATCCATTAGTTGGTCATAAAGATTGATCCATGAAGACCCCATATTGGGATTTTTCCCTTTCTTTACTACATACTTCAAGATTGAACAGCTATCCATTAGTGAACTATATTTTGGAGGACAAGGTAGAGTGCATGATATCATGGATTCATGCTACAAATACATTCTTGAATACCCATCCAGAGTGAATTATATTTGGGAGTAGAAGGCTTGATGAATGATAGACAAGATACTAGTCATATGATCTAAGGTGGATCCATCAATAGTTATGGTAGCAAGATAGAGTACATGTTACTAGTGGTAAAAACCTTATTTCCATGCAATGGTGGTGATATAAACATGAACTAAAAAATGGTGGCAGAAACATGATTTATGTTTCTTCAACAAGCTCATATGGTCATGTGGTACATGTGAAATGTGAAAGCCCTATGGAAGCCAATGAGAAATGTTGAATCAAACTTACATTAGAAACATATTGGGATACCCACCTAAGTAGAATGCTCTTTCTATTACTCCTATGATAAATTATCTAGAACATGAAGAGGGGTACCCACTAGGTGAAAGTTGGCCATCTCAATATTTCATATAGAGATTGATAGGATATCATTTCAATTTTTAATAATAAATGGGAAACTAAGTTTAGAAGATGCGAGGTAACTAGTACAAATTGAGATTCACCTACCCCAAATTATTATAACTTATGGAAATGAATCAAGTATCTTGGCTATCTTCATGTTTAATGTATTGTCAAGTTTTTTATGCTAAAATTCTACATTTATATATAGAACTCTTATAAATGTTTCTATCTAGATCATGAAGATAAATAAGATAAAGGTAAGTAAGGCATCCTCTGCACAATCAAATGAAAATTTATAGTTAAACATATAATGAATTGTTTGATTATGGCTCATATCAAACATGCATGTGAGGTAGATTCTTTCATTCATTCCTTCTTCCTCCCAAGTAAAATACAATGATATTGGTTTTGGATGGTACAATGGCATCTTTTTGCAACTACAATTGCATTTTGGTTTTATGATAAATATCCTTAATTCTAGTACTCATATGATCAATCTTCCCAATTTTTATAATTATGGATTACATATTTAAGGATATATTATGATTGATAATTCTATTATATGATAATTGGTCTAAGGTGTAGAACCACTTATGAAATCATCATCTAATGCATTGCCTTATTTTGTATACACTTCTAAAAATATCATATGATTCATAGACATTCTATTCAATGTTTGTCATGCATGTGAAGAAATTAAAAATGATATAAATCAATGTCTTTCTTTGTCATTTTCATTAACATCGAATAAAAAACTTCCACCTACAAACATACTTCATGTATTAGATAGTAGTAAAAATCCAAGTGAACATTTCCCACCATACAAAAATAAAAAAGAATAATTACACTCCTCGTCTCACTACATACATACTAATTTTATAAATATATATAATACTATAATGCATATATGTATAAGTCATTTTATATATATTAGAATAAGTAAATATAGAGTACATAAAATGGGTAAAATATAGGATATAAGCTTGCATATGCATCAAACAATGTGTATGATCCGTGCATTGAATAGGAGCAGTCAAAGGCTGGAAATTGCAAGTTCTATATATCAAAAGTGAGTATAACCTAAACACACTAGTTACTACTTCTAACTAACATTCTTGTGTCTAGTTTATCGCTTAGGAAACAAAACATAGTGCTTGTAACAACCATTTTTTTTATTCTGCTAATTTATAACAAGCATTTTTAGACTTGGATGGTATGTCTATCACCTTTTAATAGATTTCAATATATCTTGAAAAGAAATAACAAATTTATGCATTGCTACCACAGAACTGCTTATTACCCTAAGTCTACACTCCTAATGGTTACAAAGCCAAAGGCGAGTGAAATTGGGTGTCCATCTGTAGAATGGTACACATATCTCACACAACCAATATATATGTAAAAATAATAACAACAAGAGATAACAAGATACTAAACATGGAGATGAGAGATATGTACCCATTTTTAGATTCAAGCATACCCATTGGAGATTCATTTCAGATCTTAGAGTCTTGAGTGCAGTGGATCTACATTTGGAAACAAAAAATTTGATAAACAAAACATATTAATGCTAGGGAATTAAGTATGTTATGAAAAGGCATGTAAATAGTTTAAGAGTACTATAAAAGTTTTTGGCTAGAAACATCATATAAGAAAGAAGATGAAACAAATCGAGAACAATTAACGACATTTTTTTATCCAAAGCATATATTAGGTGTATTTTTAATTATACTCAACAACATATTATGGCCATTGACCATCTTCTCATTGGAAGGGTCTGTAAGGGTGCTCAAGATTAGCTACCCTTTTATAAACATGATCCTCCTTATCTTGACATCTCAAGTAAGACACCCAACCGTGTGCCCTTATCCCGAGAATACAGGCAGGTACACAAGGTTTGCATAATGGAACATGTTCATTTATGTTTGAAGATTGTCCAACATATCTCAAGCAAAACGAATGTAGTAATCATAGGGAATGAGTAGCTCAAAGATGTAATTACCTAGCCAAGCATTCATATGAGCATACTTACAAATAAGACAATAACATAGTAGCGTCAAGATATTAAGCGTACCTTAAGAGTTATGATTCTTGAGTAAGATCTGTAGAGATGATCCAAACCAAGGAAACCTTGCAAAGAAGAGATATAACATTGTGTCTTAGTTCAAATGATTTTAGTTAATATGAGCATGAAATATGTCATGTGAATGTTCTCCTAAACCTAGGTATCAAAAAGTTCAGGTGTTGTCCCATCTTGTCAAACATGCATACATTGGTTCAACATAGTATAAGAATTAACATTAAACCTTAGGTCTAGGTGAACCATCCACATTATGAATACCATAAGATAGATATAAGGTCTGATTTGATAATTGAGGAAGCATGAGAGTTTGGGTATTATCATGGTTTATTCAAGTAAGATCATGAAGTCTATATTGGATTCATTCCATGAAATCAAGTCACATTTCCAAGTCTTGTCATCATGTAAGAGCATAGGCTAGATCAAGCTAGTATTTAGTGTTGCAAATATGATAAGTGTCCTTCTATGAACAATATATAGCAATGATATTAACATAAAGGTCATGTCTTAATATATGGACATAACTAGGTCAACTTTAGTGATATTAATGCTCGAAAGGGTACTTTGCAATTTAACATGGTGAGCAAGCCATTTAGTACAAGACAATAGGTTAAAGAGGGAACAGGGCACATTCATACTTACTAATTTCAAGATTCAACCATATCCTAGATAGAAATTAGGTCAATGACTTCTCATAAGATCAAGTTACATCATTTAAGTACATATATGAACCATTTAGGTCAAGGTGGGTTAAGATGGCATTATAAGTACATTTATGAACCATTTAGGTCAAGGTGGGTGAAGATGGCATTAGGGTGCATATATCTGGGCCTAGATATTAAATCATGTTCACAATAAGTAAAGTTACAGATTTCCATGAATGGTGACCAAAAGATCATTAACAATACATGTTAAGCATATTGGATGGTGATTAGAGTTCATAATGTCATCAAGGCCACATTTTTAGAAAAATAGTAAATGTCATACAAAATTAGCAGGAGATAACAACATCATTGGAAAGGTGACAATTTTTTTATCAAAATGATATATAACATCAAGGCATTTTGTTAAGAGATGATGGAAATACAAGGTTTTGAAATTTGGACTCATTAGTAGAATTTTGTGTGTGTTTATACCATAGATGGGCTGCCAAATTGGCATCTGGGTCTGGCTTGTGAGCGCACATCCTTTGTGTTGACCCAGTTCACCAGGGTCAGTTAGTCACTACCGGTTGCCCGCAACCTCTAGAAGTGGCTCCACGACCGCTTGCAAATGCTCATTCAAACGCCATACGAGCAAAGAGAGGGGAAGTGAGCTGTCCATCAGGGCCATCCATCCACGATCCACCCTACGCCCCTCTTCATCCAACGGTCGGGGTTAGAACCCCCTTTCATTAAGCTTTGACTTGAGTATAGCTCTCTGTGCGAAGGCCCTCTTGGGTGGCCTCACCGCAACTCTGGTTAGCAGGGGTTCACAAGGAATCCGACACTCAATAAGGTACCTTTGAGGTACGCAAGCCTCCTATGAAGCTTTGGGTGTGCTCATCTTGCGATAAGGCAAAAAGTGGACAACACAACAACTCATCAGAGTGTGGTGGCTGCCAAGAAGGCTAGTGGTGTAAGAGGCGTTGGGAGGAAGATAGGATTTGCTAATAGCCAATAATAGAGGGGGAAAAGGTTCAAGAGGGAGATTTATACACAAAGGGATAGGCAATTAGGTCAAGGCGGTGGGAAAACAAGGTTCCAACATGGGGGTTGGAGTGGTCGGTGCCATTGGTGCTGGTCCTCGTAGAGAGGTCAAAGATGAACCTTGACCATTGGATGAGGGATGGATCCTTGGGGTCATGATCCGAATAACGATATTAGCAATAGAAAAAACCCCAGGCCATGATTGAAAGGGAGTGTGAGGCGGAGATGGCCAAGTCAAGGGAAATGAGGTGCTAAGGCTACACCCTCGTTGGACCCGAGGTGGCCAAAGTCAGCCCATGTTAGGGAAAAAAGGTTACAAAGGTATTATTAAAGAGGGATTTTCAACAAGGCATAACTTTCACATCATAGCTCCAATTTAGGCAAGAAACCATGCATTGGAATTGTGAGAACAAGCTCTACATCGTGAGAATGAGAACAAGGCATATAAGTATTCAAATATACAATCAAACAAAAGGAAATGATAGTGATGAGTGTTATGTTTTAAAACTAAATTAGAGTCAAGTTGAGGATCATCAAGTTATCCATTGCACTAAAAAGTTATCGATTACGCATCACATCAAATTCAAACATGAAATTGGAGGTGAGGAAAATAATGACGTCCAAAATGGAAGAAAAAGAAGCAATATATATATATATATATATATATATATATATATATATATATATATATATATATATATATATATATATATATATATATATATATATATATATATATATATATATATATATAAGAGGGTTGGAGCTCTAGGTTATCAGATCCTCCCCACCTTAAAAGAAATTTTGTCCTTGAAATTAACTCAAGTAATTAATTGAGATTAGGTTTCCATATTCCATATCTAATCTAATTAGTATTCTTTCAATGTAAGGATATTTCAGAATCGAGAAAGTGAGCATCACGATCAAGATAAAGTCACAATGATCATTAAGGTAGTAAAGTCATCACATAAAATATAAATTTGGAGAGATTGTCCTATAGATCACAAATTTGGAGAGATCACATTTTATGTCAAACAAATAGATCTCTTTAAATCAGGAGACAAGTACGAGTTTCATTCCCAAAAATTAAGGTCCTATTATCTGCATTGGCCTAGGTGGGGTTATACATCCATGATCGAGAATTCACATTTCCACAATTTGAGATATACATCATATTTCAACATCATAATTTAATCTTGAAATAAATGGAAGGTCCTACCCTAGTCCACATAGAGCTCACCCTTAAGTCATTAATCTAGCAGGTTAACATGATCACTCTTTCAATTTTGAGATTCAGGGCATGAAAGTCATCAGTCATATATCGAGGGTGATCTCAAGATCCAAATATGGTGATCATAGGATTCAAATCAAGATCATTAATCATGAGTCAATATTTCATATTCAATATCAAGAGTCATGTTTGGGCATCAAATTCATAGGTCCAAACATTTCAAACATAGGTTTTATATTCCTTTTTAGACCTAAAGGTGATTATTCATCCATATGTAACAATCGAGCAACAATTGAGAAAAATTTAGAGAAATGCTTCAAGCACTATTTGAGAAATGAGAAACATTTTGAGACATCAATATTGAGTTCATTATCATGGTGTTCAAGGTCAATGAATGGTCTAGACTTAGGTCTTTCTAGGAAGTCAACCACAAGATATAATCAACGTCATCATATTTCAAGATCATCATTAAATCAAGATTCAAGATTGGGTATCTCTATTGTCATAAGTCTGACCTATTAGTAACTTAGGTCAAGAAATTGCAATCAAGTGGAAGGGGTTACCTTTCCAAACTCTAAGTAATCAATAAGATGAAAATTTAGAGGTAGTCGTAATAGGGGTGTGCCTTGGGGGATTCATAAGTCGTATACCACTCTAATCTAGCACACTAGTCTATATTAATCACGAGTCACCAAGCATATCCAAATAGGGTGAGTATAAACTATCAAATTGTATTTTACAAGATCACAAGTCAAACATCAAGATTGTAATAGGGCAACCATCTTTCAAGGTTTTTTAAGATCAAGGTCATGATTCCACTCCCTTACTTTCTAGGTCAAGGTAAGGGTGGATTTGCAAAATCAAGCAGTCAAATTGAGAACTCAAGAGTTGGTGTATAATAGTGTAATATTGAGATATAGGTCCATCATATTATTCAAATTGAGTCTACAAAGAGGAATAATGGTCAATAGTGGATTTTCCTCTTGTATCAAGTACTCACATCATGATCTAGGGTTCCAAAGACATGGTCATTTTGTGACATGATCACTACACTAATCAAATAGGGGAAAAGTTTTTTTAACTATGTTTGAGGTTTGATTACAATATGGAAACATGGGTATAATCAATGGGAACTCATCAAACATGAGGTGTAAGACATGAGTTCCACCTTATTTCACCACATCAAGAATTTACCTCAAAAACACATAAGAACTTATATCCAATTTGGTGTCATTGAGTTTATCTGAACTTTACACATGAGTAAATCACTTTATAGAGTACTTTCATTCATAAAATGGGATTTTTCATTTAAGATAAGATCATGAAATTATCATCTTAATCGACTTTCATGATTTAAAATGATTTTTTACTTTTCCCATTCATAAGATACCCATAATTGAGAAGTCATGTGATTAATTGTCATGAAAGAAGAATCACATGAGGGGAGAAGAAATCTAATTAATCATCATCTACTCGGGTGTCTTAGGTGGTCTTTAAGGAAGAGATGAGATGCTACAAGACTCTCTAAACTTTAAGGAAAGGATTTTTAGTCCTTCCTAGGTTCTTAAAATGCTATGTGTATAACTCTAATACCATTTTTCATGAAATTATTTATTACCCTAAGTCCACACTCCTAATGGCTACAAAGCCAAAGACGATTGGAATTGGACGCCCATCCATAGAATGGTACAAATATTTCACACAAGCAATATACATGTAAAAGAAGTAACAACAAGAGATAGCAAGATACTAAACAGGGAAATGAGATATATGTACCCATTTCTAGATTCAATCATACCCATTGGTGATTCTTTTCAGAGCTTAGTGTCTTGAGTGCAATAGATCTTCATTTGGAAACTACAAATTCGATAAACAAAACATATTAATGATATAGCATTAAGTACACTATGAAAAGGCATGTAAATAGTTTTAGAGTAATATAAAAGTTGCTTGGCTAGAAACAACATATAAGCAAGAAGATGAAACAAGGTGAGAACAAATAAGAACATTCTTTTATCTAAAGTATATTTTAGGTATATTTTCATTATACTCAACAATATGTTATGGCCATTGACCAGTTTCCCATTGAAAGGGTCCGTAAGGGTGCTCAAGATTAGCTACCCTTTTACCGACATGGTCTGCCTTATCTTAACATCTCAAGTAAGACACCCCAACCTTGTGCCCTTACCTCGAGAATACATGTAGGTACACAAGGTTTGTATAATGGACAAGTTTGTTTATGTTCGAGGTTTGTTCAACATATCTCAAGTAAAAAGAATGTAATAATCATAGGGAACAAGTAGCTCAAACAGGTAATTACCTAGCCAAGCATTCATATGAGCATACATACAAACAAGACAATAACACAATAGGGTTAAGAGATTAAGCGTACCTTAAGAGTTATGATTCTTGAGTAAGATCCCTAGAGATGATCCAAACCAAGGAAAACTCACAAATAAGAGATATAGCATGGTGTCTTAGTATGATCCAAACCAAGGAAACCTCACAAATAAGAGATATAGAATGGTGTCTTAGTTCAAAGGGGTTTAGTTAATATAAGCATGCAACATGTCATGTAGATGTTCTCATAAACCTAGGTATCAAAAAGTACAAGTGGTGTCCCATCTTGTCATACATGCATACATTGGTTCAAAATAGTATAAGCATTAACATTAAACCTTAGGTCTAGGTGAGCCATCCACATTATGAGTAACACAAGATAGATATAAGGTCTTATTTTTTAATTGATGAAGGATGAGAGTTGTGGTATTATCATTATCTATTTAAGTAAGATCATAAATGCCATATTGGATTCATTCCATGTAATCAAGTTACATTTCCAAGTCATGTGGTCATGTAAGAGCATATGCTAGATCAAGCCAGTATTTAGTGTTCCAAGTATGATGTGTTTACTAATTTGAACAAGATATAGCAATGATATGACCATAAAGGTCATATTTCAACATATGGACACAACCAGGTCAACATTAGTCATATTAACACACAAAAAGATACTTTGCCATTTAATGTGGTGAGCATGGCATTTAGTACAAGACAAGAGGTTAAAGTGGGAACGAGGCACATTCATACTTACTAATTTCAAGATTCAACCATATCCTAGAGAGAAATTAGGTCCACGACTTCTCATAAGATCAAGTTACATCATTTATGTACATATATGAACCATTTAGGTCAAGGTAGGTCAAGATGGCATTAGGGTGCATATAGATTGTCCTTGACATTAAATCACGTTCACAATAAATAAATTTATTGATTTACATGAAGGGTGACCAAAAGATCATTAACCTTAAATGTTAAACATATTAGATGGTAATTAGAGTTCATAATGTCACCAAGGACACCTTTTTAGAAAAACAATGAAAGGTCATGCAAAATTACCAGGAGATAATAGCATCATTAGAAAGGTGATGATTTTATGATCAAAATGGTACATAACATCAAGGTATTTGGTTAAGAGATGAGGGAGATACAAGGTTTTGAAATTTAAACTCATTAATAGAATTTAATGGGTGTTTATACCAAAGATGAGCCGCAAAATTGGCATCTGGGTCTGGCTCACGAGTGCACATCCTTTGTGTTGACCTAGTCCACCAGGGTCAGTAGGATGCTATGGCCGCTTGCAACCTCTAGAAGTGGTTCCACGACCTCTTACAAACGCTCATCCAAATGCCATCCAAGAACAAGAGAGGGGAATCGAGTGGGCCATTAGGTCCATCCATCCATGATCTACCCTACACCTCTCTTCATCCAACAGTTGGAGTTGAAATCATTTTGGCAAGGTTTGGCTCACACACAACTCTTTGCACGGAGACCCTCTTAGGTCACCTCTTCGCAGCTCTGGCTAGTAGGTGTTTGTGAGGGAGCCAATGCTCTAGAAGGTGCCGCCTAGGTACGCAAGTCTCCTATGAAGTTGTGGGGGTGCTCATCTTGTGATGAGGCAAAAAGTGGACAACATAGAAACTCACCGGAGCATGGCATCTGCCAAGAAGGCTGGTGGTGTGGGAGACATTGGGAGGAAGATAGGGTTCATGAATGGCAAAGAAAATTGGGCAAAAGGTTTGTGAGGGAGATTTATACGCAAAGGGAGAGATAATTAGGTCAAGGTGGTAGGAAAATAAGGTGCCAACTTGGGGGGTTGGGGTGGCCGACTCCATTGGTGCTGGCCCTCGTAAAGAGGTCGAAGATGAACCTCGTCCATTGGATGAGGGATGGATACTTGGGGTCATGATCCGATGAACGAGATTAGCAATGGAGAAAACCCCAGGCCCTGATTGGCCAAGAGTGTGAGGCACAAATGGGAAAGTCAAGGGAAAGAAGTCACTTGGGCCTCATCCTCATTGGGCCTGAAGTGGCCAAAGTCGGCCCATCTTAGGGAAAAAAGGACAAAAATGTATTATTAAAGTGAGATTTTAAACAAGGCATAACTTTCACATTATAGCTCAAATTTGGGCAAGAAAACATGCATTGGAATCGTGAGAACAAGTTCTACATCATTAGAATGAGAAAAAGGCATATACAAATTCAAATGTATTATCAAATAAAAGGAACGGATGGAAATAAGTGTTATGTTTTGAAACTAAATTAGAGTCGAGGGTCATTGAGTTATCAATTATACTAAAAAAATATTGATTACACATCACATCAAATTCAAACATGAAATTGGAGGTGAGGAAAAGAGTAAGGTCCAAAATGGAATGGAAAGAAGACACACACACAATACACTGTAAAAAAATATCATATTATATAGTGCCATTTTCTTTGAAGTTTCTCATGTGCAGAAAGAAATAAAAAACTATAGAAATTAGAGTTTTGCTACCTCATTTTCCTCAAAAATTGAAAATATAATTTCCACCTACAAACATACTTCATGTATTAGATAGTAGTAAAATATAATTGAAATTTTCCCTCCATTGATAGTTAATTAAGAATAAATTCACTCCTTGTCTTTAGTACATGTATATTACTTAAACAAAAGTATATATAATATAACAATACAAAAAAGAACATGTCATATGGTACATGATAGAATAGGTTGATATGAACTAAATTAATTATGAATATAATATAGGGTACTGGCCTGTTTACATCAAATAATGTGTATGACCCATACATATTGAATAGTATTAGTCAAATATATATATATCAAAAGTGAGTAGAACCTAAAGGCACTACTTAGTACTTGGACCTAAGGTTGTTGTGTCTATTTTATAGTTTAGGTAACAAAACATAATGGTTATAACAAGTATATTTTTATTATTCTATTATATTTTAATAAGGATTTTGAGACTTGGATGGAATTCCTATCACCTTTCAATAAATTTCAACATATCTTGAAAAAAATGACAAATTAATATTGATTGACCTAGTTGAAACAAGTTAATCTCTTACTCTTTGATAGGCCTAGTTGAGTCAACTTGAATACCTACCCTAAAACACTATTTAAATAGGTGAGGTCCAACGGTGGATGTCCCACTTGTAATTTGATATATTTTTTAGACCATGCATGTAGAGTTTGTAAATCACGACTCATCACAATTAAATGACATGTAGTAGTCCCTAAAACTTCTTAGAGTCCAGACTTGGTTGTCCCTACACTCTTCTAGATGTAGATTGTTACTCATAATTAGTATAACACACTCAAGTATGTCTTAATCACACACCAATTGTTGATAATTTATCACGAGTGGATAAAATTAGAGGGGGCGCATGAGTGGAGGAATGGAATGGGGTGCCAGTGTAAGAACACCACATGGTTACACCACTAGGTGAAAGCAAGCCATCTCAATATTTCTCAAGGAACTTGACATGATACAACTTCAAGCTTAACAAAAGATGGGCTAGTAAAGTTACTAGATGCAAGACAACTAGTGCAAATTTAGACTCACCTAACCAATTTTATTCCAATTTATTGTGGTGAAGCTTGTTACTTGGCTATGTATTATTGAGTTTGTTGTCGTGAAGTTGTGTATTTATGTATTGATCTTATATAGAAGTTTCTATGCAGCAATTTGTTCACAAAAAAAAGATAAATAAACACAATTGCACAATCAAGTGAAATTTGAAGCCAAACAAGTAATGAATTGTTTGATTATGGCTCATATCAAACATGTAGGTGAGGGTTACTTCTTTCTTTAGTTCCCACTTCTCCCAAGTAAAACTATATGATGTAGGTATTGATTGGATGGTCCAATGGCATACGTTTTCCACTTATGTTGCCTTCTCATTTTGTGATAAATTTCCTTAATTTTACTACTCATATGGTCTATCTTCCCAAACAATGTTTTTATTATGAATTGTATTTTTGAGGATATATTCTACTTGATGATTCTATCATATGATAATTGGTCTGAGTTGCATAACCCATTTCAAAATCATCATTTACTGCATTGCCCTACGTTAGTTCACTATTAAATTTATCATAAGATTTGGAGCCATTTTCTTTGACGTTTTTCATGTGTACCCAAAATTTAAATATGATAGAAACTTATGTCTTGCTTCCTCATATCAACTAAGCACAGAAAAGATACCTTCTACATAAAAATATACTTCATGTATCAGATTGTATCATAAAACTGAGTGAGAATTTACCTCCATAAACAAATAAAACAAGACTTATAACACTTTGTCTTCGGTGCATGTATAGTACTTATATATAAATACATATAGTAAGACAATACAAAAAGTGCACATGTCACGGGACATATGTTAGAGTATACGTTAGAATAGTTAAATATAAACTAGATAGAAATGAATAGAATAGTGTATAGGCTCACGTATACATAATATCTATGATCAATGTACATTGATTAGTAGCAGTCAAAGACCGGTAATATCAACTTACATCCATATCTTAAGTGAGTAGAACGACCCTAACGGCACTGCTTACTACTTGGACCTAAGGTTGTTGTGTGTAGTTTATGGGTTAGGCAACAAAACATAGTGCGTATACAACTATTTTTTATTATTGTATTAGATTTTTAACAAACACTATGAGACATATCTATCACTTTTTAATATATTTCAAAATACATTTAAAAGAAATGACAAACTGAAATTAATTGGCATGTTGGAGACAAGTTGAACACTCTCCCCTAAAACTCTATTTTACATAACTGAGGTCCAACAGTGGAGAAAACTCTATTTTACATAACTGAGGTTCAACAATGGAGTGTCCCGCCTGCAATTCGATATATTTTAGAGGCCATGCAGGTAAAGTGAGTAAATCATGACTCATTACTATAGATGACATGTAGTAGTCCCTTATACTCGTTAGGGCCCGGACTTGGTTGCCCCTATACTCTGCGACACACACAATGTTACTCGTTGCTAGTGGGCACACAGAAATATGTGTCTATCGCACAACAATCCTTGATATTTTATCAAGAGTGGATAAAAGTAGAGGGGAACTGTGAGTTGGGGAATGGAATGAGAGCGAGGTGCCAGTGGAAGCACACCCCCTGGTCACATCACATGACTAACGGAAAGAGATATCTTACTCCAAAGGCAGCAAAGCCAGTTGGCCTCATTCAAAGGAACTTCTCTGAAAACCCACATGCTATTGGCCCCCCTTTCTCTTCCAGCGTCACAAGTGGCGTAAATGAAACAGCGATTTCTAGTTCCCCATTTTCAGCTTCGTGTGGGCACGCTCGCCATACACCATATAATGTGGTGGGTCTTCGACCTGAGGTGGGGATTTCTTGTGTTTGTTGACTTGTACTGACTTGGATGAGTCCAAAGCATGCTAATGGCAAGGGCCCCGTTTTCCAGTATATGTTTCTCCTTCATCTCAATCTATTATTTTCAGAGAAAATTTGTACTTATCCATCCACCAGTGAGTTCAAACGGACTGCTCTGTTCTGGAGTTTGTTCCACAGCGGAATCCACAACAAATACCAAAGGGAATAGCTGCAAAGGAACTGAAACTGGACCAATTGGCTTTTGGTCAGTTTCGGATTAAAGGAAGAAGAGTACAAGTAAATGTTGAGTCAGATACAAACTGGCATGGTTATACGCAACCACCAAACGTGGTATAAGAATATACATCTATAATACAAAAGGTGTCTGCTATATGTAGACATATTTCAAAATTCAAAATGTAACTCAAATAATTCTCCAGCAAAAAATTAAAAAAAAACATTCACATAAATTAACATATTTTATTGTTATGTCTTTTATTTTGTGATAAAGAATAATTTAAGTTCCATTTTGAATCTCAAAAATGTTTAAAATGAAACCCACATAGTTTATTCCATACTACTGTGAATTGATTCCAGAGATGCTAATATTCACCCAATTACGTGTGTTTGTGAGAATGATTTTTTTTAAGTGGGGAATTTCACCCTGTCCAAAGTAGCAGGAGAGAGAGAATACCATCAGCTACACGAGAGCTATAATCTCTTCTTGTAGTGCCCCAACGAGTTCGTTGAGATTCGAACCCGCAACTTGCGCTTCACAAGCACCAGGCTTAACCAACTGAGCTAGTTGGCAAGTGCTTAAAGGGGTACAACACGAGGACTTCTTAGGAGGTCACCCATCCTAGTCTATTCTCGCCCAAACACGCTTAATTGTGGAGTTCTGATGGAATCCGGTGCATAAGTGCTGGTATGATCGCACCTTAAAATGGTGTTACCGATGCATAAGTAAAAATGGTGTTACCGCATTTGCATCTTTTATTTAGATCAACAAAGAGTTTCGCGCTTAAATTCAGCATTCTCATGTGAGATAAGGAGGGGCTCGTTTGGCTCACTTTATTTAAGTTCCAGTACTGTATCTGTAAAATAAATGCCAAGTTAGCTGAGTATGGTGTTAGTATATATAATCTAAGGTTTAATGTAACCGATTTATGAAACTTACATTTTCAGCCTAATAGAAAGAAGTCACGTTCTTCATGTCCATCATGCTCTTGTATGCTTCCAAACAGATCTGGAAACTCTTCCACATGTATAACGCCCATTTGTCAATCGATATACCAACAGTATTTAAGGGGCCACATAAATTAGAATCTTTTATTGCTGATTTTAATTACATTTTGGGTTCGTTGAATTCGCGGTCGTACTTATACGTTCAACGGAGATGGGTCGGATGAACTCTTAGTCAGGCGGGGGATAACATATAGGAAAAAAAACTAATATAACACACTTTTGCAAAAATATTTACTAATATAACACTGTTTGTAAAATATTTCTCAAAATAGCACACTTTAGTCTAAAAACGTCATTCTATGTGGGGAGCGTTTGGTATCCAGGATTGAAAAGCGCCACAAATATTGACGTGCTTATTTTAGAAAAAAAAAAATTAAAAATAGTAAAAGCGCCACTTGAAGTGACGTTTTCATCTTTCAACTTAATTATGACGTCAAGCTAAAAGCTCCACTTAAAGTGGCGCTTTTGATTTTTTTTTTCAATTTTTTTATTTAAAAATAAACATACCAATATTTTTGGCGCTTTTCAATTTTAGATACAAAAAATGTCATTTTTTGTGACGCGTTCTACACAAAGTGTACTATTTTGGAAAATATGTTGTAAAGTGTGCTATATTAGTAAATATTTTTATAAAAGTATTCTAAATTGGTTTTTTTCCTAACAAATAAGCATATGCATACCTCTCGGTCAAATTCTTAGTTCGATTAGATTTATCTCGGCGGACTTTTAGTTTGACCAAAGGGGTAAGTCAAAATAACATAATTTTAATTTTTTGACCATTATGTTGAACCAATACATTTCCTTGTACGCTCCCGTTGACGGAATATACTACCAAAGTATATCTCAATCACGGGTGTAGCCAGAGGGGGGGCTTCCGGGGCTGAAGCCCCCCCTCTAAAAAATATTTTTATTATGACTATGATACCATGTACATATTTATATTTTGTTAAAATAATTATCACACCGTACAAAATGCAACTTTTAATTTTATGATTTTAGTCAATCCTATCATACTTCTTTGTATGAACTACGTAATGGTTAAACTTAATATATTTGTGGATTGTGTGTCTTATATACTAAAAAATTATAAAATTTACCGTCCTAATATGTATGTCATCAATTATGAGTTTAAGAAATCATATATTTAGTTTCTATCCTACTAAATTTTTTTTAATAGTTTCATATTAATTGTGATAAGACTTACACAAATTGTCTCTACTGCTTGAATGTTAATCTCTATAAGACTAGGGGGTATGTACCTTTAAAAGATGAAAATAGTTACAAAATAAAGTTTATAAAAATATATCATGCATCATGTTGACCTATTAACTGAAATTTGATGTAATATAGTTGATTTATTAATTAACAAATATTATTAGCTATAAATCGAGTAAGTTCACTCAATTATAATTATACATCATTGGGAAAAATAATAACCATACATGTACAACTATCACCTTCTATTTATATTTTTTTCTTTCAAACTTTTAATAATCAATCACTCTCAAATTAAGAAAAGATCTATATTACTATATAGAAATAGATCCAAATAATATTTATTGTTACATGGTATTTCACAAAATTTTTTAGTTACATAAGATTTAGATATTATAAGTTTTAAGACAAATAACAATCATTATAAATTTACAAGAACTTGAGAAGATAATGACAATATTTCTATCTATAAAAGAAAAGAAGATGATTGAATTGGCATAAGGTAAAAAAAGAGTAGAGAAAAATATATAAATCGTGGGGTAAGAAGGAGAAGAAAATATGAGAAAATCCATCTAGTAAATATAACTTTAATCAAACGGAGAGAGAAAAATGAGGATGACATGTAGAATGGAAGTTAATAAAAAAATAAAAAATTTTCTTTCATATCTCTCTTCTTCAACTTTTAAATAAAAAATATGTATGGATCTTTCCTTTTCATTCTCTTCACTTTTTATTTCCCAATGTGCTTCTCCATCATATGTTGTTCATACAACCACATTAAATATTTTCCTTCTTCTTTCTTTCTAAAGTTTCCTTCAACCGATCATTGTGACAAAATCTTATAATATACTAAGTACATTATATTTATATCCTTTATAATATAAGATTTGACTGCTATAATTTTTTGGGTCTTCCAAGTATGACATCATCCACTAAATGATGTCATATTATATTTTAATGCTTGTTCTCCACTTAAAAGATGATTTTGTTCCCATTTTTAATATAATTATTATTTTTCTTATGCATTGCCAATTGTATGCACATTGCACTGATCAAGTGATCATGAATTATGATTATATTGTTGATCATCTAATTTTTTAATCTGAAAGACATGTCAAATAATGTGTTAGTTATGACCTTAGACATTTAAACAAATTCATTATTTTGAATAGTGAATTTTATCATTTCATTTATGTTATATATTTTTTACAAATAGCTTATTTTATATGTTGGAGACAATGAGACACGTATTAGGTGTATTTTTCTTTTTATTTTCCTCATCATCACTACTCATAGTAATTCAACCCCCCTATGGTAGATTTCTGGATCCGCCACTGATCTCAATCAGATTACAGTCTCATCAAGGATCAGTCAAAATACATTTGCTTCTTAATTTTTTTTACTTTACTCAACCCAACATCACTATTGACCAAGGACAATCCTCCACACGCTGATTTTCTTTCCGAGATTAGCCATACCACATTATTATATATAGAAACAATATTTGAGCACTTTGACACACATTTGATTCATATAGTTTATTTGAAAAAGATATTAGTGATATTATGTCTCATAATCTTTATTGTCCTCAAATTGAGGTTCTCCACTGTGAAAAGATTACCTATATTTGGGGAGAAGCTCATCAACAAATCCTATTGGTCTTATAGTGTGTATCTCTTTTTCCCTTCTCTTTCTCTTGTGAGTCTTCTAGAAGTGATTCAAGGTGAGTGAAGTGCTCATCAATCAAGAAGTAACAATGGTCCTCCTTCAGCCTACAAAAGAGGATAGGAAGTGGTGACCTTCTTTCTGCCACAAATAAAGAAGATGTTGCGGTAATTTCTTAGAGGACATATGAGTAAGCAGTGGTGATCTCCTACAGTTAAGATCTAAAGAAGATAGTGATTGAAGTTTGATATTTATTTTAGTTGTTAGACATGTAATCGGAAATTGTATTCCCTCTCAACTATTTCAATAGAGATTGTTTATCAAAATCTAGTGGGTGAAAAGAAAATTAAGTGCATAAAAGAAAACTTTTGTGATTTCTAAACCACATCAACTAATCGTGTTCATTATTCTTTCTTCTCCTTCTTTACTTTATTTAATTTTTATCATCAAACATTTGCTTCTAAACAACTTTTGTTAAGAATTTCTAGCATTGTTGTTATCGTCTACTCACCCTCCCCCTCAAGATTATCATTAATTGTATCAGGGCTTCTAAATGCTTTCAAAAGAATCAAGATGTATGAAAGACATTGTGGGAATGATCAACTTGGAAGGAGACCACATCCACCATTGCAAGCCAACACTCTTTGATGTAACAAACAATCTATATGGTGAAAGGAGGGTGCAATTTTTGGTAAACATGATCAACCGTGATCTATGGAAGATGGTTACCAAATAATACAAATCCCCTGTAGCTTTCATCAAATAATGGGATATAGAAACAAAATAGAATGCTACACGCAATGCAAAAATGAAAAGTACTATTTACATTCTACACATTATCTTTACGTGTTTAATAGATGTCATCTTATGATTCTTTTGAGATTTGAGAAAAGGAACTGTTGGTTACCCATGAAGTAACAAACCAAATCAATGAATCTAAGATAAATATGCTTATCCACCAGTTAGAGTTATTTCAAATGGTAAAAAAAAAGAATCCATTGCACAAATATATTCTACATTTTCCATCCCTTTGAATGGTATAACATCTCTTGGTAAAGAAGTTATAGAAAAAATGGATTACTTACATCTTGAGATCCCTCACCCCAGTATATTAAAAAAGAGAGTAAAAACAATAGAAGAATCTGATTATCTCAATGAATTGGAGATTGAGGAGCTGATTGGAAATCTTGAAACCTATGAAATTCGGGTAAAAGATCAAGATGGTCAATAAGAAGAAGAGAAACTTAAGACGGAACATCTCACCTTCAAATCTTCAAATTCAACAATTGAAGAATCATCACATGAAGAAATAGATCATCTTAAAGGTAAGAAAGTTTTAAAAAATATTCTAACAAGATCTTTATACCTCTTTACTTAAGTGGTATGCATGTGAAACAAGAGGATACCTCAAAACTGAGTGACCAACTCTGAATAATGAAAGAAGTTTGTCAAATGAAAAACAAAAAAAATGAAGGATAACAATCAAAGAGGTGTGAAACCAACTTGGGATTCAACATCATAGAGAATCTAAAACAATGTTGAAGACTCCAATGATTTGAATGTAGCTATTCAATACCTTATCACTAGAGAAGAATCTCAAAGAAGATCAAAGGTGTCAAGTTGATGTGTGTGTTAATACAATGGAATTTTACTTGGGGAAAAGTCCATACATTTTTACCTAGACTAAGTCCAATATTCACCACTTCCAAGTGGATGGATATTATCATAGTATAGTTCTAGATCATACCCAAAGGACTATACTTTTAATATGATTTGATCTACTTAATTGAACAAGAGTCGATACTTAACACAAAAAAATGATTGATTTTTTATAACTCTAAGATTGCAATAGCAAAAACTACATTGTGGGTTGATAAATCAATCAATGGAAACACTGGAGTGGAATGAGTTTTACATCATGATCAATCATTCACTCTCTCACCGTATCATATTTAGTATGGGAATATAGATGTTCACGTCAAGAATAATCCCACTTTTGATAGTAGGATTAAAACTCGGGGAGATATCACTCTAAGCTTGTTGTTGCATGATGTGGATATTATCGCACTACAAATTCACTAAGAATGAAATTCCTAGAGTTTACCAAAACAAACGTGCAATAATTACAACCCACAAGTGGTCGGGTCTTATCGCAATATAGTTAAAGATTGAATGCAAGAGACAACATTTTTAAGAATTGATTGATCGATCTAATTGAACTAGGAAAAGCACTTTCCACAAAAGACATATTTTGTTTGATTACAACTAACATGTAAGAATAAAAGATTGAAATAAAATCTAAGATTATCAGATGGATACACTAGGATGAGTAGGTTTCACCATCTCTACCTACATTTATTCTCTCACTGCACTGCAAACACACACGAACAATATCATGGAGGCTAGGTAAATCCCCTTTCGGCATTGGGATTAATCTTGGATAGATATCCCTCTAGGCTCAATGTCGTGTTACCTAAAGATTGTGTATCCATTACTCGGAAAACATTTATCTGATGTCTCATCAAGAGTCTAACAAAAACCAATCAATATCATAGATCTTGGGTTCGAAGTTCTCTACACCGTAGACCATGATAAACATGTAAACCTGCTGGCCAAACAAGAATACAAGAAATAAAATGATTGATTTAACATAAAAAGGGTTCATACATGTATGGATGCAACAAAAGAACAAAAACAAGTAGTAGGGCGGTAACACCCATGATTTGAGAACCCGTTACACTAAATGAGATTACTCAAAACATAAAGAACAGTCGATCACTAATTAATCACATACCCAAAAATATGGGAAATTAAAACTGATTTCAACGTCAACACCTGCACAGAAACATTTGCATAAGAGCCCAGTATCTTTCTTATATCCATGCTATGCTAAGAATTTGATACAAATTGTTCTATCACCTTAGACACATCATATATACACAGGAGAAAAATATTTGTATATGCCACACAACAAACATTAACATGCTAATAAAATTTTGATTCGTTTGAAATACCATATACAAACTTTTCCTACCCGAGCCTGAGAGTACATGGATGACTCTAGGACATACTAGACATCTAATAAACTTTATCAAAGATTCATTACTATAGCTCCTCTTTGCTTCCACATGTTTGTTTTCATCACTTCTAATTACCTAAAAAGATGTGGCGAACCACAAGGGTGAGACCCATGTCCCAGCAAGAGATATAACCTCCAACAACATTTATTGATTACAATATTTTGCAGTAGTTAAACAGTTAAGCAGTTTAATCAGATATAACAAATAAGCTCAAAAGCACTCATGATTAACAAAATACATAAATGAGCAGATAATAACTATCATCATTATACAGACTAACATCCTTTATCTTGTTGACAATATAAGAAATTGAGAAGCATATGCATATCTAGCATCATGAGCAAGTCTAGTAACATAGAATCTCTATCATTATGAATAAGTCTAGCCACATAAGCATAGCTAACAACATTAGCATTTCTAATAGGTTGAACATATCAACATCATAAAAAGCGCTAACAATATAAGCACAACTATCTGGATAAGCATGATTAGCAGTATATGCATCTCTAGTCACAAAGGCATGGCTAGCATGCTAAGCATAACTAACAACATGAGATAGCTAGCATCATGATTATAAGAAACAGTAGCACTATAGTTATCAACATAATCATGGATACTATATGTTCACATCTACCATATTAAGTGTATCCACAACATAAGTATATCTACTATCTCTTAATTGTACTAAGCATTATCTTTATGTAAAGATAAAAAATAAGGGTTATCATGCAATGTGAAACGATAAGGTCAATCTTCTAACAGCCTAGTCCGTTCTTGGTATAGGTCACGACACTAGTGAAAGGAGGTGGGTACTCATACCCTACCATCTGAGGTACAACTACAGTTGTCCTCCAATCTCATCACATATATAATCACCGAGACACGACCATATCCATTCTCAAACTAAGGGCTAGGTATGACCGCAATCATCCTTGCTAAACACTTGAATTCAGGATGACAAGCACCCTGCACACTCATCAATATGTGCTCCCAGTTTTCCTTAGGAATACTCGTTTCACCATCTGGCAAGTTCTGACACTCAGATGGATCTATGGAACAGAGCACTACATGATTAGAGTTTCACTTGATTAGTTATGCCAATTGGGTGAATTAAGGCTGCATCAAACAAGTGGACATACAAACCCTAATTTACTTCTAGTAAGAATATAAATATCACAGCAAATGATATAAAATTTGTGAAAAATAATTTCTCATCTCATCATCACATGGTACTATTCACTTGCCATTCATGAGACCACACTAGTCATCATACTATCACAAGATATAAATCCTTTTCACAATGTCACAAGGTATCAACCCTTATCAACACAAGAGGATTACACCTCATTCAGGGCTTAACCATGCCCAAAGGTCATTAAGACCATCATACTATCACAAGATATAAATCCTTTTTACAATATCACAGGGTATCAACCCTTATCAACACAAGAGGATTACACATCATTTAGGGCTCAACCATACCAAAAGGTCATTAAGACCGTCATACTATTCCCTAGAAGATCATCATTATCTTTACATGCCTTATAACAAGGCTCAACAACATCACTTACATATAATACACCCAATCAAAACAATATTGCATCAATGAGCTAGGATATATTCATAAACAATCATAGTAGGGTCATATTAATGTTAAGAACATTACTTTATTACATCATCATGCAAGGAATCTAGATATGATTAACCCTCATCATATTCATAATGCACATGTTTAGCATAAGAAAGTATCAACCATGAGGCTATGATAACCACCAATTAACATATTAAGGTTATGATCATATTAAGGATGTTATTCCACCATCATTCGATCATATAAGTATGTTAAACATGAATACTCATCTTTGTCTATTTGCATTGAAGTTAGGTTCAACATGATAAATTATATCAATGTTACTAATGAACACTTATACCCAAACCCTAACTCACGACATCCCCATTGGATCATGGATGAATAAGGTTAAGCATCACCATAACATTCCACACTATTCTCAAGTATGAACCCACACATAAATCAAGGTGTAACAATCGGTTATAGCATACTAGGGTTTCAATAACAATAAGAGAGTACTCCATGATTATATTAATCATTCAAGGACTATTCATACCCAATTTCCATCATTTAGTTATATATAAGCTAGGTATAACAAGCTATACCTCATTAGGGTTACATATCAACACAATATGGTTATCATCCCTTCTATTCATATGAGTGAATAGGTAAGACTACCTCATTAAGGGTAACCCTCCATTTCTTCCATCATCATTCAACCCATATCACCATACCACAATGTCACCCAGAACCATTGGATGTTTAAAAGGTAAGATCGTTGGTTGTTTACATAAGTAAACAACTTGGATAAACCACCTATGAAGTCCTTGATTAGTTATCTAGAAACAGTCACCATCTAACCCTAGACATCCCTTAATTAACAACACAAAAGTTCCATTGAGAGTAGGGTAAAACCCACAATCGACTGTTCATTTAAAACAAGCCATCCATTGTCAACAAGTAATCTCCTTAAGTTGATCATATAAAGGAAACCATCTAAATCACATTATTATGACCAACATATTACATTATCCATCATTCCACTTTATTGGAGTAATAAATATTAGATCTTGACCATTGGGTCAAGTTCATAAGTTAAAACCATCAATTACAGTATAGGTCGGACCATTGCATCAAGTGACCTAAGAAAACATTAGTCTAAGGCTTAATTGATGCTACAAATATATGATTAACTCACCATAGGTTGTAGAGACATGATCCACCATAATTAGTGACCATTAAGTCACCATAGGTTGTTATATCATCACTATATTCATTAATCAACATCAAATATCAAACTAATATCACCATTGATTGATAGCATCATAAGGGTACTTAGTTGTTAATCACTAGGCTTCTAATTAGGCCAAAACATGACCTAAAGGATGAATGTCAGTTGACACCCTTGGTTACCACCATCAATTGTCATGAAGACAACACCATAGGGTTGTTGCAACGGTACCATCATAAGGTCATGGGTTTATAGAAGAAATCATCTTTAAACCCTAAAATTGACCATTGGTTGATAGGTGCTTAGCACCATAGGTTGTCAAACCAACCTAATTCAAGTCATGTTATACCTTAGGAATAATGTACACATGATCACAGGTTCATCTAGAACTGAAATAAAAACAGGGAACATTATAAAAATCGAAATCCAAGTTAAGCATAGCTTTTTAGTGCATGGATCATCACTTTCAAGCAAGAACATGAGCTAGCAAGATTACGGTAAGAAATAAACATCGAGCAAGTTATAAACTTGACTTTAATGAGAAGATGAAACCTCAAACAGAAGAAAACTCGAGCAGATAGGGTACAAAATTCAAGTATAAGCTGTGAACTCGTCTATCTAGCACCTTTCTTCATCAAATGAGCAAACCTTAAGCATAAGGAGCAAGAAAGGTAGGGTTTTAGAGCTTTAGAGCAATTTCTACCATGGAACAAAAAGCTTCTGACCTGGAGGAAGGTATAAGGAAGGAGAAGAGAAAGAGAAATGGATAAGGAAGGAAGAAAACAACTTGCCTTGGTCGAAATCCCTAGATGATATTGACCTTGGAAATCCTAGGTAGGGCTAGATGGAGCTCTAGGAGACATTCTTCTCGAAAAAGAGGTTGTCTTCTACCTTAGAGCACTTTATTCCATAGAAAAATAGAGTGGAGTTGTTGCTCGAGGTTAGAGGAAAGATAAAGCAAGCAAAGTTTCATACTTGGGCAAGGAAGAGGTAAATATAGCCCATGGATAAGGATGGAAGCAAGCATGAGGTGTAAAAGTAGCTTCCCCTTGTGTTTATGGCCTTAAACTATTAAGAATATACAAACACAAACACAAGCATCTCCCCCACCATCCAAATAGAGCTTCTTAGCTTTCCTTTGTCAAATTTCCAAGACAATCAAATAATTCATTAGTTGATAGCTACTAAAGGTAGCTCATCCGTGAAGCGGTAAACCCTAAAATACCCTTGGAGAAAACACCTTCAAACTAAGGATTAAGTAGGTTCCCCATGGATCAAAAATCTCGATAATATGAGAGAATATCCAAGGAACATAACGAAAGTGATAAATTTCAAGGAAAACCTTTCAATTGGGTAAATTGTAGAGTAGTCCAAAATGTGCATAAAATTGCATCACTTGCTCAACCAGTGTCCAAATTGGACCAAATTTGAAACTTAAGCTTGTATTATGATTTCAAAGAATATCACAAGGTTATATTAGGGTTATAAGAATTAAATTATGATAATTAATCTTATTCAACTCATTATGCAAGTTTAGGGGGCTTACAATTATAAACCCCTAATAGGGATTTTGCCCCCAAAATCCAAGGTAAACTGTTACAACCCCAAATTTTGGGTTCTTTTAGTGAGAAATGTAATTTCTCCTATTAAAGATATTTGAACAAATAATGATATAATTTTTTTGGAATAAATGTATTTCGTTTACAATAGCCTTGATGATTGTATTGTGGGCTTTATTGGCTATTGGGCCCAAATAACAAGAAAATTCAATTAGTAAATGAGTAATTGAATATTTGAGAAAAGAAAAATGTGGAAACTTCTAGAAGGCAAATACAAAGAGGGATTTAGTGCCTCTTGGGTTCCTTGGTTTCTAAGGAGTCCAAAGTTGCATACAGAGTGCAATAAGAAAAGAAAAGATCAATTAAGTATTTCTTTATTAAGAAAGAAATTGAAAATAATGATAAAATATTGGAAATAAGTGGGAAGAGGTATAATTGGGTCATCCTTGGTGGAATTTCGTATCCCAAGGATTCCTAATGTTAAAAGGAATACCAATGAGGAAAATAAAAGAGAAATAAAAAGAAATCCTAAAAAAGAGATATTTTAATGAGAAATAAACAAGATAATGTGAAATACATCATATAGATGCATCTAGAAGGATAATAAGTATCCTTAAAAAGTAATTTCGAAATACTAGAGTTTCTTGGGGTACAAGGAGCCCCAATGAAGGAAGAGGAAAGAGAAAATACCAATAATGTCAAATAAGAAGATAATATGATGCATAATGAATGATTTTGCGGTATTATTGAAAAGGAAGTAATTTCTATTAAAAGAAAATAGAAATTCGTGCTAATGTATTAAAAAGTAAGAATAAAGAGAATAAGTAAGTGGAATTTTGAATTCCTAATTATCCAAATAATAAAGAATATCAAAAGGATGATAAAGAGAGAAGCTTGCTTTTTCATTAAGGAATCTAATTCCTAGTAGGAAAGGACCTTATTGCTTCATGAGCAAGTATCATAGGGCACTGTTACCCTCATCTATAAAAGAGAGAGAGCCCTGGGATGAGTCTAGGAGAGAGATCTCACACAACTCTCTTTCTCTTCTTCGTTTCCGTCTAAAACCCTAACTAAGAAGATAGTTCCATCCTGGGATCAAAGATGGGCTATGGAATCGTATGGTCGGAGGCAGGACGCTCCCACGACTACCTAGAAGGGATCCGCCGCCACCTCCTCTCTCTCATCCTCGCAAAACACCTGCAATAGGACTGTAAGCCCGCAAAGGATTGATGGCTTGAAGTCCATGGGATTAGCTATCTCGGTCAGAGTTTGTGGCCTGCTTGAGTGTGGGAGGGGAGGACGGAGGTAGATGATGAGTCCCGACTGGAGTTGAACACTGAGGTGATGGGGGGGCGGCCTGCGACGTGCTGCCATGGCCGCTAGGGCGACAGCAGGCCGTCAGCCCAAGGAAGAAGAGGAACCAGGATGACGTTGGACGGTTCTGCCCTCCGCGGGCTAAAAGAATGCTTAACTTAACCGAGGGTACTTTGGTAATTTGGTTATAAACTAAAGCGGGTCATGTTGCATGGGATAGGCGACGTGGCGCATCCTGGTTGGTCCAAAAAGGTAACTTTTGCAAATTTCATAACTAAAGATTGGTAGCTCAGATTAGTACGTATAAAATATGAAAATTGATCAGGAGAACGAGAGGAATCCAATAAAAATGATATTAAATATTGATTCCGTTTCTAATTACAAAAGTACAATAAGTTGATGAAAAGTGCATTAAAGTTAAGTTAAAAACCCTATTTGTGATTAAAGGTTGAATCTAGTATGCTTAATGGGTTAATTTAAGTGTTAATAACCTGTTGAATGATAATGTTAGATTCGAACCTGATCTAGATGTGAAATTGCATGATTTAGGGGTTTTACCCCATATGAGAATGATTAAGCATTTAGAAACCGTAATTTAGGGTAAAAGAGGATAAGATCATATTTAATTTGAAAAATGTGAAAATATGTTGTTAAATGATGGTTCTAAGTTATTTTACATACAAAAGTCCTTAATTTTGGATGAATACACTATATGTAGTAATTAGGGTTTTCTCATGAATAAAAGGTAGATTTATGGTAAATAGAGTTCATATGTGATTAGACTATAATGAACTTTGAATTGATGATGAATGAGTATAATGATCTTGCCATGGATTAAAAGGATAAAAATAGTAGTTTAAACATAAAAGAGGCATAATGGGCTTAATTAATGTTTAAGTGTGCCTTTAATCCGAAATTAGGGTTTGTAAGTAGTTGAATAGAAATAGGGTTTAAAATAGTAAATGAAGTGAATCCCTAAATGCAAAATGAAACCCTAAAATGGATACGGAAACCTTAGGAAGAGATTTCAAGTTGAATAGAAAGAATCTTGATAAAGTGTGTAGTAAATAGAGTACATGTGTTTTTCAAGATTCTTGATTATGTGATTGAATTACTTGCTTGGATTGCTTTCTTGGTTAGAATTGATATTAGCATGAGAAATCTACTGAACAGGTATGTGGTTACACTTATGAATAATCACTTTAGTTTCACGGCGATTTCCGAACGTGTTTATCGGTTGCTTGAAAATAACTGTTGGATGCCTTTTATTTCACGCAACTATAAAGTGACTATGATTATCACCATGAATATATATATATATATATATATATATATATATATATATAGGGTAGCGATCCAGTGAGAAACATCCTACGGTGAGAGCATGAGAGGCATTTGAATAACTACAAATTGGGAGCTGTTTTTAAAAATCCAACCATATAGATGGAAAAAGCATCATTTCATTTACCTTCTCACAAAAAATCATTGCAATCAGACATTATTTAGATGGCCATATGTACAATATACACTTTTTACATCCAACGGTCAGCCTGAAATTCAATATAGAGCGTCGAAAAATATTTGGTTGTTGTGAATGATCTACAAATTAGATGGTGATAAAATTTTATAACAAGGTATATATTAAGGTATACTTATAATATATGCGGTTGGATTATGAAAAATTGATCTATGTGGAGAGTTATTCAAATGCCTCTCATTCTCTCACCAGATATGTTTCTCACTGGATCATTGCCCTATATATATATATATATATATATATATATATAAAACTGGCATAGATCCAAATCCACCTCTATGGCTTGTAAAGGCTAAAAAGGGGTAACCTAGAGTAAGGTCTAGGTTATCGTGGGTTAGAAATTGGGCTACCAAGTGTAGTGCCATGAGACCCTTTAGCATGTCATGAGTTAAGGAGTGGGCTACTTACGGGTAGTGCCATGTGACTCAACCCTAGAAACTGGTTCACCTATAGGTGGGACCATGAGGGGTTTAATGGGGATCTACTATAAGGAAAGTAGTATCCAGGTCCACTATAGGGACAACGTAGAGGATAGGGAATGCATGGATTGGACAGTTATATTTAAAATGTAAAATTGTTTGTTAAATGGTAATTGGATGCAATACATTATTATGAATAATTTCACGATTATTGTCCCCCCCACATACCATCTTTATGCTGACCGACGTTTTGTTTGTCAGCATTTTAGGTACAAAGCCAAAAGGAAAAATAGTAAATCGTCATATTGTGAAATACATGAATTAAAATTCAAGGAGGATTAGTTAGAGTAGAATTCATATGTGGATAGAAGTTTAGAGATCCAAGTTTTGAAAAGGTATGCAAAAGATTATTTTCTTATAGCTTTCCAGTTTAGTCTGTTAAAATTTAATAAATGTTCTTGGTTAATTGTCGAACCTTTGATCTGGAAATTATGTATGCGGCTTCGACCTCTCGGTCTCCCTTAATTGGGGATTACCGGAAGGCGGGGTCATAACATAAACAAAGATGGGTACTTCCTTTATACCTCATCCTATTACCTTCACATGGTTACTTGCATATCATGGTGATGCCACATCATTCATACAAATCTCAATATGGAATGTAGAAACTCGTTGTGTCATATGGACAACTCTAGTAGTAATGTTCAACTTTAAATTCTATCTGTCATCCTAAAATTATATCTATTGTATTAACACATTACTGAAAAGTCATATTTGCTAGCTTTTTACCAATCATGGCATGTGTCCCATAGCATTCCTTGAAGCATAAAAAAAGTTGATGTATCCATCCTTTTTTTTCTTCTATATACACTGACGCAGGAACACTTATCCGTTCTTTTTTAGCATCAAAATAAATGATGATGTTGGCAACTGTCATTCCATACAAGGAAACATCATTCCTAGTCAACCATGTTAGGGGTGAAACAACAACACTATCTTCACCTTACTAGGATTTACACAACCTACTTAGAAGACATATCATGATCCCATAAAGACATTTAATCAACCCCATCTCACTCTTGTTCAACTTGTCTCATAGCTATTGTTGCTTCAACAACCTTAAGTTTTTTGAAGAAATATTGATCATATTTTTGACCATTTTTGAAATACTTTGACATGTCATCATTCAAAGCTTGATATAACTTGTATGACATGACTGAAACACTCTGTTCCTGCTATTCATATATTCTATTTGTACATTGGTTAGTCTAAAGGACATAACCATAAATTCATCATAGTAATGTGAATTATGTCATCCAATCTAACTCTTATGCATTGGTATTTGATCATTGGTTTATCTTAACAGAACACGACACACATATCTATTGACCAACAAACCATCTATCCTTGATAGTGGTCTTGCCCAACTATCACTGAACCATACACAACATTATAGAATCACTTTTGTTTTTCCTTCCAAATAATATTTAGAGGGTCATCATCAACTCTCTCTCTCTCCCTCTCTTTAAGGGGGAGGAATACTTGATATGTTCAATTAGTAAACATCTCCAACCTTCACATACTTCCCATACTGTTGATACATCTTGTATATTAGGATTCATTACCTTGGTATCCACCTCATGTGCTATAAGGAACTCACCTCCTTATCTCATCTACTTTTACCAACATAACAAATCTCAAGACATATAATAGAAGTCTTCCTAATTATTGGAAGGCTCAAAATCAAACTCATCAAAAAAATTATGATCTTGGAACCATAGTCCAAACAACCTTATGCTATAATAAGCTATTCACCCTCATGTTTACAATGATTTCACAAATACCAAGTGGCAATGGTCAACTTGAAAGCTGTGCCCCAAAAAGGAAAGACACAAAGTGAAACAAACTTCCCATACCATAGTAGTATTTTTTAAGGGTCACTAGTAAAAAGGTAACCAATTCTATTTTTGTTATGCAGGTTACAACTTCTTATGTATCATTTTACCTTTTTCATTTCAAGTTCCTTGCCATTAGCATAGGAATCATCATGATTAACATATCTCATTACTCTTTCCTTGATGACTATTTATCCCACTAGTGTATGTTATCTCATTTTATTATATTTTTCAACCACTTATCAATAGGTAAACCATCATATTCTTCATTTTCTTCATTAAATAGGGATAATCTCCCTTAATTTCTTTCACATGCCATGCTAATTTTACATTAACACTTTCTTACACACATAGGTTGGTCTGAGATTAACTCAGGTTCCACCTTATTCCTTTGTCATTGTTCCCATTCATCTTCTCATTTTGTACTTATTATAGGAATTCTCTCCATCTCATGTGGATTTCATACCTTGAATCACTTTATAAGCATAGACTTATCTGACTTTTACTTTATTATCTTTTTTTTTTGAAAGGGGGACGGAGAACCCTATGATCTTTTACTTTATTATCTTCTTGAACCACATCTTTAAGAACTCCTCTTTTTCTTGTTTGTATTCAGATTTAGATTTCTCAGTGTTGTGTCTTTTTCTTTAGCTACCAAACATTCAAGTTTTGATAGATAATGATGCAATTCTCATCTTCTTTAAGGTAGGATTGAGATATTCACACGATGATTTCTTATTCATTACGCTCTTTAGATTGTCTCAAAATGACTACTTGATCAGAGTAATAAAAAAGATAACAATTTAAGAGTTCCATACTTACCTTTCTTTAATAATTGAATACCTAGCCAGGGCATCCAATTACTGATATTAGGTAGTATGCACCATGTTTTGTGTCATGTTCTTAACTTAGACATCATCCTAGTCTTATTTCCTAGTGTCCCTATAGACTCAGTGAACCTAAAGTTCTGATACCAACTTGTGAGAACATATTACACTATACAAGATTACTCAAAATTTAAAGCACAATCGATCACTAATTAATCACATACCCAAAAATATGGGTAAATTAAAACCGATTTCAACGTCAGCACCTACTCAGAAACATTTGCATAAGAGCCCAAAATCATTCTTATATCCATACTATGCCAAGATTTTGATACAAATTCTTCTATCTCCTTAGCCACAACATATATACACAAGAAAAAAATATTTTTATATGCCAGACAATAAACATTAACATGCTAACAAAATTTTGATTCATTTATAACACCATATACAAAACTTTCCTACCCGGACCTGAGAGTACATGGATGACTCTAGGACACACTAGACATCTAATCAACTTTCTCAAAGATTCATTACTATAGCTCCTCTTTGCTGCCACATGTTTGTTTTCGTCACTTTTGATTACCTAAAAAGATGTGGCGAACCATAAGGGTGAGACCCATATCCCAGCAAGAGATATAACCTCCAACAACGTTTATTGATTATAACATTTTAAGTAATTAAACATTCAAGCAGTTTAATCAGATATAGAAAATAACCTCAACAGTACTTATGATTAACAAAATACATAAATGAGCAGATAATAACTATCATCATTAGCCAGACTATCATCCTTTATCTTGTTGACAATATAAGCAATTCAATAGCATATGCATATCTAGCATCATGAGTAAGTCTAGTAACATAGAATCTCTATCATTATGAATCAGTCTATCCACATAAGCATAGCTAACAACATTAGCATGTCTAATAGGTTGAACATATCAACATCATAAAAAGAGATAACAACATAAGCACAACTATCCAGATAAGCATGATTAGCAGTATATGCATCTCTAGTTACAAAGGCATGGCTAGCATGCTAAACATAACTAACAACATGAGATAGCTAGAATCATGATTATAATCAGTAGTAGCAATATAGTTATCAACATAATCATTGCTACTCTTTGTACACATCTACAATCTTAAGCATATCCATAAAATAAGTATATCTACTATCTCTTAATTGCACTAAGCATCATCTTTATGTAAAGATAACAAAAAAGGGTTATCATCCAATGTGAAACATCATGTATAACCCTAAACAAATATGCTAAATGGTTGTATTATATCTTTTATTATGCCCTGAGGAAATTGAGGATACCACTCAAAATACAACAGACCAATTCTAAGTCAAAATCAATGCCATACAAGATCTAGGAAGAGTCGGACTCATAAGATCTTCTCCAGCCCCGATCAGTACGGGTCTGCCACAGTGACACATAAGGTCAAGTTGCTAACATCCTAGTCCGTCCTTGGTATAGGTCACAACATTAGTGAAAGGAGGTGAGTACACATGCCCTACCATCTGAGGTACAACCGTAGTTGTCCTCCAATCTCATCATATATATAATCACCGCGGCCTGACTGTAGCTGCTCTCAAACTAAGGGCTAGGTATGACTGTAGTCATCCTCCCTAAACACTTGAATTCAGGATGACAAGCACCCCGCATACTTATTAATATGCTCTCTGAGTTTCCCTTAAGATTACTCATTTCACCATCTGGCAACACTCATATGGATCTGTGGCACAGAGCACTACATGATTAGAGTCTCACTTGATTAGTTATGCCAATTGGGTGAATTAAGGCTGCATCAAACAAGTGGACATACAAACCCTAATTCACTTCTAGCAAGCATATAAATATCATAACTATTAAATGATATAAAACACGTGAAACATAATTTCTCATCTCATCATCACATGGTACTATTCACTTTTCATTCATGAGACCACACTAATCATCATACATCATAAGATATAAATCCTTTTCACAATATGAAATGGTATCAACACAAGAGGATTACACCTCATTCACGGCTTAACCTTGCCCAAAGGTCATTAACACCATCATACTATCACAGGATATAAATCCTTTTCACAATATCATAGGGTATCAACCCTTATCAACATAAGAGGATTACACCTCATTTAGGGCTCAACCATTCCCAAGGGTCATTAAGACCATCATACTATTCCCTGCAAGATCATCATTATCTTTGCAAGCCTTATAACAAGGCTCAACAACATAACTTACATATAATACACCTAATCAACACAATATTGCATTAATGAGCTAGCATATATTCATAAACAATCATTGTAGGGTTATATTAATGTTAAGAATATTCCTTTATTACATCAACATGCAAGGAATCTAGATATGATTAACCCTCATCATATGCATAATGCACATGTTTAGCATAAGAAAGTATCAACCATGTAGCTATGATAACCACCAATTAACATATTAAGGAGGTTATTCCACCATCATTCCATCATATAAGAATGTTAAACATGAATACACATCTTTATCTATTTGCATTAGAGTTAGGTTCAACATGATAAATTATATCAATGTTACTAATCAACACTTATACCCAAACCCTAACTCACGACATCCCCATTGGATCATGGATGCATACGGTGAAGCATCACTATCAAAATCCATACTATTATCAAGTATGAACCCACACATAATCAAGGTGTAACCATTAGTTATATCATACTAGGGTTTCAACAACAATAAGAGAGTACTCCATGATTGTATTCATCATTCAAGGACTATTCATACCCAATTATCATCATTTAGTTATATTCACGCTAGGTATAAAAAGATATACCTCATTTGGGTTACATATCAATACAACATGGTTATCATCCCTTGTATTCATATGAGTGAATAGGTGAGACTACCTTATTAAGGGTAACCCTCCATTTTTTTCATCATCATTCAACCCATATCACCATACCACAATGTCACCCAGAACCATTGGATGTTTAAAAGGTACGACCATTGGTTGTTTACATAAGTAAACACCTTGAATAAACCACCTATGAAGTCCTTGATTTGTTCTCTATAAATATTTATCGTCTAACCCTAGACATCCCTTGATTAACAACACAAAATTTCCATTGAGAGTAGGGTAAAACCCACAATTGACTGTTCATTTAAAACAAGCCATCCATTGTCAACAAGTAAGCTCCATAAGTTGATCATATATAGGAAACCATATAAATCACATTATTAGGACCAACATATTACATTATCCATGATTCCACTTTATTGGAGGAATACACATTAGATCTTGACCATTGGGTCAAGTTTACAAGTTAAAACCATCATTTACAGTATAGGTCCGACCATTGCATCAAGTGACCTAAGAAACCATTGGTATAAGGCTTAATTGATGCTAAAAATATATGATTAACTCACCATAGGTTGTGGATACCTGATACACCATTAGTAGTGACCATTAAGTCACCATTGGTTGCTAGATCAGCACTATATTTATTAATCAACATAAAATATCAAACTAATATCACCATTGATTGATAGCATCATTAGGGTACTTAGTTGCTAATCACTAGTCTTCTAATTAGGCCAAAACATGACTTAAGGGGTGAATGTCAATTCACACCCTTGGTTGCTACCATAAATTGTCATGAAGACAACTCCAAAGGGTTGTTGCAATGGTATCATCATCGGGTCATGGGTTTATAGAAGAAATAATCTTTAAACCCTAAAATTGACCATTGGTTGATAGGTGTTTAGCACCATAGGTTGTAAAACCAAACTGATAAAGTCATATTATACCTTAGGAATAACGTATACATGATCACAGGTTCATCTAGAACTGAAATAAAAATAGTGAACATTATAAAAATTGAAATCCAAGTCAAGCATAGCTTTTTAGTTCATGGATCATCACTTTCAAGTAAGAACATGAGCTAGCAAGCTTATGGTAAGAAATAAACATGGATCAAGTTATAAAATTACCTCTAATGAGAAGATGAAACCCCAAACAGAAACAATCTTGATTAGGTAGGGTAGAAAATTCAAGTTAAATCTGTGAACTCGTCCATCTAGCACCTTTCTTCATCAAATGAGCAAACCCTAAGCATAAGGAGCAAGAAAGGTAGGGTTTTAGAACTGTAGAGCAATTTCTACCATGTAACAGCAAGGTTCCAACATGGAGGAAGGTATAAGTATGGAGAAGAGAAAAACAAATGGAGAATTAAGGAAGAAAACAACTTGCCTTGGTCAAAATCCCTAGAAGATGACCTTGGAAACCCTAGGTAGGGCTAGATGGAGCTCTAGGAGACCTTCTTCTCCAAAAAGAGGTTGTATTCTACCTTAGAGCACTTGATTCCATATAAACATAGAGTGGAGTCATTGCTCTAGGTTATAGGAAAGAGAAATAAAGAAAAGTTCGTACTTGGGCAAGGAAGAGATTAATATATCCCATGGATAAGGATGGAAGCAAGCACAAGGTGTAAAAGTAGCTTCCCCATGTGTCTATGGCCTTAAAATATTAATAATATATAAGCACACACACAAGAAACTCCCCCACCGTCCATATAGACCTTCTTAGATTTCCTTTGTCAAATTTCCAGGCCAATAAAATAATTCATTAGTTGATAGCTACTAAAGGTAGCTCATCCGTGAAGGGGTAAACCCTAAAATACCCTTGGAGAAAATACCTTCAAACTAAGGATTAAGTAGGTTCCCCATAGATAAAAAATATCAATAATGATGAGAGAATATCCAAGGAACATAATGCAAGTGATAAATTGCAAAGAAAACCTCTGCATTGAGTAAATGCAAAAAAGTCCAAAATGTGCATAAAATTGCATAACTTGCTCAACCAGTGTCCAAATTGGACCAAATTTGAAACTTAAGCTTGTATTATGATTTAAAAGTATATCACAAGGTTATATTAGGGTTATAAGAATCCAATTATGATAATTAATCTTATTCAACTCATTAAGAAAGTTTAGGGGCCTTTCACCTGACCTGGGATTTGGGATAACCATAGAAGCTTTGTTTAAGTAAGTTGCTTAGAACCTTGTCTAAATCCTTTGAAATGTAATTAAACTTTATAAGAATTTATTTCTCAATTTTGAACTTATTTGCAAAAATGTTTGTGCCTTATATGATAACTTTGGTAACAATTTCAATTTACCCAATTGAGGGGTTTATGTGCAAATTATCATATGTAGAATGTTCTTTCTCTCTCTTAGTATCAACTAGATGAAAGAGAAAGAAGAGGGTGCCTTGTTTGAATCTTGGTTGGATGATAAACTCTTTGTGGTGAAAGAACCAAAGAAGTGTTGAGAACCTTGAACCCTAAAAGAGGTTGTGTTGAGTTTTGAAGTGTATATAGGAGTGCCTATCAGCTTGGAAGCCATAGAGGAGGTCCCAAATCAGTTATTTAGCCTTAAAAAGTTTTCATGACGGGCTAATCCCCTCAAGTAGGTGAAGCCTTTTGGTTTTCATGTTCCTTGCAAAAGTGGTATCGATTTTCATGTAAAGCAAGATTTGGTGATGGTATCTTGTCAAGCAAGATACCCAAATGGCCGATATATTATCTATGGATTATCCTCAAGAGTTTTCCATGACAAGATAATTATGGGTGCATGAATTTACCATGCATGGACATGTGTCACTTAAGTGCACATAGTGATGACACCTTATACACACTCTCTTTCATGTACCTCAACTATATATACCTCTCTTTTCATCCCGTAGTAAACCTTTCGACTCCTTTACTACTTCTGGCTTGGAGGATGATCCTAGGAGCTCAAGAAGCAAAGAAAAGGTCGAGCATTTTACCTAAGGTGAATCCATGATCGTCTTCAACCTGGGAAAGACTATGCTTCTTAGATCATGATTCTTTCCTTCTCTTCTTTTCTTCACCAAATTCCTAACTATGATATCTTTTTTCATAGGGAAGTGTTGTGATTGAGTCTTGGCCTTTTGATAAGCCATATTAAACCTTAGAATATGGAGCTTTAAAGCTTGAAGTTCTTGAGTTAATCTTGAGGCAGACTATATAACTTGAACCCAATCTTATTATTATTCACCTTCTATTATGCAATACTTGGTGATTCCTTTTCTACTTAGATTTTATTGTTTGAATGATGGTTCTATGAGCTCTAATGAATATATAGGAATGTTGTCCAAGAACTAGAGTAGTTATGGACAAAGAGATTGAGCTTGAATATGATGAAATCGATATGCACAAACCAATATTGGTTTGTGGAAAACCCTAACCCGATACAAGGGTATAAGTAGGGAAACCGATATACATAAGAACTACTATTCTTTTGGGTTGATTTCTTGAGTAGGACTACTATTCCCTCAAGTGTTTGACCTTTCTCTTAATTCTAAGAATATGGTAGGCTAATATCTATAAGATATCCATGGTGACACATATGATATCCATGGTGACACATATGTTTGCACCATAACACGGATGGCCAATATGACTTGTGATGCTTTAAAGAAATATGTTGTTGTTAGGATGATATGTTAGTTGTTCTAAAAATGATATGCCTCAAAGGCGTTATCTTGTCATGACCAAGATATTTCTAGTAAAACTAGAATATTAAATGGTAATACTGTGGTTGAGTGTAGAGGACGACATGGTCAACTCTAACCCTAGCAATCTAATACACTCACAATTCGACACCCTCTAGACTGATACATCATGTGAAGATGGGGAAAATATAACCTTTGGAAACTTGGTCGATACACCAATTAATGGTAAGGTCAGTAGGTGAGAGAACTGAAGTATTGAACAAGGGTACAACCGTTACAGCTCAAACCCTAGAGGTTGATATCCCATAATGTTCTATGTGGCCGATATACTAGCTAATGTTGTACTCGATATCTTATAGATTGAGTGGATGGTACTCAAAGGGATATCAAGTATGACACCCTAAGTGATGTTGAGTGGTCGTTACCCTAAGTTGAAGTGGTGGAAGATAGCTTAGATGATGTTGAGTGGACAAAACTCAAAGGGATAGCAAGGCCAAAACCATAAGTGATGTTGAGTGGATGATACCCTAAGTTGAAGGGGTGTTCAATACCTTAGATGATGTTGAGTGGCCGATACCCTAAATTAATAAATAGGCTGATACCATAGTTGTTGATGGGTGGCCGATACACTAGTTGGTTGAAGTGTCCAATACCCTAGTTGTTATTGGTGAGGCTGATACCTAAGTTAATGGTGTGGCTGATACCCTAACTGTTGTTGGGTGGCCGATACCCTAGTTGGTTGAAGGTGGCCGATATACAATAGGATGGTATGGCCGACACATACAAGAGGTTGATCTATCTCAAGCACCATACAAAAGATACCACACTAGGCATCTCTAAAATGATAGAATTTGATATTCTTTGGCCGATACAAGTATAGGTGTCTTGGATGACACACGTATATGTGTCTAGGCTGACACAAGTGCTGTGTTTAGGCCGATATAAAAGTTGGAATGAAGGTTGATACACCTTGATGAGTGTAGGATGATACATCTTGAATGTGATCAATGAATGCATCATGAAAGTAATAAGATGAATACACTTTAATAAGTGTAGGTTGATAACCCTAAAGAAGGTTAAATCAATGTAATAAGTATCTTAGAGTCAATATCCTAGTAAGGATGAGAAAGAAACTTGTACCTCATGTTGATAATCAATTGATGATATTTGATGTAGTATCCTTGAACATTTATGGTAATTAAAAAGCTCTTATAATGTGTATAAGGGTTTGATTGATAAATATGCATTTGGAAACCCTAAATCAGTTATAAGGGAAAACCCTAACCCTAATTATGAGAGGATTGTAATTTGAGTAATTCTTCTTATGGCATGGTCATGATATTTACTTGATAAAGCATTTGCTATGAAATCCTAACCATGAAGGTGTCATGAGATGATGAACATAGCCAGATATGAGCTATGATTATTTATCATAATACAGATTATATAAGGCCTTATGAGCCATGTGATATACTTGTACAACAAGTATGATTTATATATGGGTATGATGACCTAGAGTTGGTAATTGCCTAATGAGAAGTAATACAGTTCAATAACGACCTGTGGGTTTGATACCCAATAATTAATATGATCATGATAATGATAAAGGTGAAGGGATGAGATTCCCAATAAAGTATTCAGGGGACTGAGATCCCAGGATGAGTGTAATAAGATATGCACCAATTGATATAAGATCTCTTGAAAATATGTTACACATTTCTGTATAGAATTTATCTATAATTCTTGTTTGTAACTTGATTGATGCTAAAAGATGTTGTAATGCACTTAATCTATCAAGTGAACTAAAAATGTAGTTGCCCTGATCATAGAACCATTCAGTGTCAGGATCTGCTGAATGATGAAATGAGTTTTACTCAGACCGCATACTTTTGAATATGTGAGGGTGCAAGATGAGTATTACCTTACTTCCTTCAAACCCCAGGATTTGGCCTTGAGCCATTTTCCTAAAAAGAGTGTAGTTGTAGGTCGTAGATCTAATGCAACATTGGGATTGGCAGTAAAGTCATACCCCCAAAAGAGTATGGCTGCAGGCCATGACTCAATAAATATAAGTAGGAATGACTGTAGGTCATATACTGGACAGATAGCATGCTATGCACTGTATCTCTATAGAGAAGAGCATCTATATGCTAGTCTAGATAAAATGTGTAATGACTCATAATGTCACTGCCACTCTTGTACTAACTGAGAAAGGAGAGGTCATGGATTCTGGCTCTTCCATAGACCTATATGGTACTGATGCTAGCTTTACAGTGGTCAGTTGAAGATGGAAGGTATATTCCCATCTCTGTAGGGCATAATAAGATGGGAGGTTTAAAGATGTGATCAGCGTGTAGCATATTTGTTTAAGGACAAAATATGAAAACATTAGTTGATGCCTTTCTTTGATTTATACTGATTGATTTTTAACAATTATACATGTTTGTCATATTCCTTTTAAATGTGATTAAATGATCTATGTCTCTATTGTAGATTCTTGAACTAATAAGATATTGAGACTGCTCTTCTTTACACATAATCAATAGTAATATTGTTTAAGTCAATATAGGTTTCTTCTGCTCTCATTCATAAAAGTTTAACTATGATAATAATATTGTTGGTAGAGAGATATAAATCTTGTTGGGACAAGTTGTCTCACCCCGTGGATTCCACTACTTTTTAGGTGGACGTGCATGAAAGGGTAAAGATCGTGCAACTAAGAGTGGGTAGTAGCATCTAGAACAATAGTAACAACTTAGGTTGAGTGTGCTACTATGTGTCGTTGATACAAAGTCCTATGTGTCATCCATGTACTCTCAGGTCCTCTAGGAGATAGTGCATAAATAGTTTTATAATTGATCTGAGACTTTAACTAGTACGCCTCGAGGCATAATGTTGCTTTTGTGTATATTTTAACAAATCAATTGTTATCTCAAATCCTCACAAGATGATGGAACAATGTATGTACAAATAAACCATGATGTATATATATAGTTTGGTTCTTTCTGAAAAGAGTTTTGTGGTAATGGATCTCTTGGAAAAAAGGTTTTAAATTTTTAGTGATTTTTGGTAAACTAATGTTAATGATTATTTCCATTTAGTTTTTGTGTGATTAAGCTATCAGCGTGATAGCGGTCGTCACATGGGATAATCCCCATATCCTAGCATAAGGAACTACTCACAACTCATAGTGAGATCATAATAAAAAAATAAGAAATAGGAAGGAGACAACCATCATCTGAATGGATATAAGAGATATCGGAATAGAGTCATCCAAGAATGTCATTAGGTGACCCTTCTTCTTCGTCATCCTTGTTGCTTAGATTTGATACACAGAGGAGGAAGAGTAGGTGAATAGATGTGTGGAGGCGTTGTCGACCTTCTTCTGTCGAGTAAGGAAGTTGGGTCTTGACAGTGCGGTGGAGCGACAACCTATCGACTGGGAAAAAGAGTGATCCCTTTAACCGATGCCCTAGTGTCATATTTATACTTTCTGTGAAACAAGTCCAAAAATCACACAATAAATGAGTGAGACCCAGTTGGTTGACTAGATCATGTCGATGGACAGATGCTTGGTCGGTTCATGGATGTCTTTCTATCTTCTTTGTTTGTCGATGACTTTCATACTATCAACCGCTGGAGTGGACAGTGTTATGTAAGCGCATACGTCGATAAATGCCAAGTTGTCGATGTGGAGGTTGACAGTATTATCCAGGCGTGGACGTCGACATGTTATGATTAGTTGACTACTTGGTTTCTTTCCATACGTGAGGTCGACAACCGCAGCTCGACACCTTTGATCCTGAAGGTTGATGTCGGTTGTGGTTGTCGACCCATGAATAAATATGATTGTCAGGCCATCCATAAATATGGATGTCGAGGTGTGGAATCAATAGGCTACTGAATTGACATGAATAAGAGAGCTTGAAAGGACAAACTATGAATGTGGCTTTGCACCTTCAATGTGATGTTTCCATGTAATGGAATGTATGAGTCATTGGTGGTATTCTTCTTGGTCGATAGCTATTTTAAATAATCAAGAGCTTGATTACTTTTACAATAGCCAAGTGATTGACACATAACTTTTTTGCTTTGCCTCGATAGCATTGGAAAGTGGACAGCCACATGTTGGATTGTAACTGTCGTGTTCTATTAAATATAGTTAAATAAATTTCCAATGCAAAGCCTTCCCGAAAACAATTGGCTTGAGACAACTGAATAAAGTCAATCGCCAAGCAGTTGTTTCTATTAATTGCTTTTTGCATCTTTGACTCGTGTGTTGCCTTGAGGATTAAGGAAGGGAATCCATTGATAATGAACACACTTATTTGGAAAGAAATAATGTGATATTTCCATGCAAATCCAAAGGGTCACAAATTGCATATTAAGGAAACCATTAATAGTTTCCTTGACACCCAGTCAAGTTCCTTGATGACACACATAAACGAATTTTTTTTGATAAACAATGGGATGAGTGTGAATGGCCATGAATAAATCCTTGACATTCGAATACTTCCTGCACACAAAAAATAATGTCATTAATAAAATCATTATATTTGTGACAAAATAGTACAAATTTAGATTTCATCAAAACACCCAATAAATGGTCTAAAAAGATGGGGAAACCAAAATATTAATAATTATGGGAGTGTAAGGCTCTATGAGCTAATTTATTGGATAGAATGTGACATAAGGATGCAAAATTGGTCTAAGAAATGCAAAAAATTGGATGAATATCCATTTAGCAGAATAATCTGAATTTAAATGTTGCTTGTCCTCAAATAACACAAAATTTGAATATTCACCAAATTAATATTTTCAACCATATGATTGCCTCATCCTTGTATTATGTAATTTTCCTTACCACCAATTATCTCCAAGCTACCCAAAATTCTTGAGATCACCTAGAACATATTTTCATATCTTCTTTTCCAATTTTGTTTCTAGCAACACTTCCTTGCCATCATCTCCAACATCAAACATGTCAAAAAGTTCCACGAGGGGTTTAGAGAGACCCACAAAACAACAAGTATGTACTTGATCTGACACTGGTGTATGTCAAGAGAATGGTAAAATTTTAAGGCATTTATTGTGTCCATAGGTAGAAAAAGGAAGTGAATGGAGGTATGGAAGGAAGCGATCTCTCCTCTATTCGACTCGAGAATTTTTTTTCTTCTTTGGAGCGATCTCTCCTATATTTGACTCAATATCATTTTTTTCTCTTTTATTAGGGTTACATTGAACATATTTTTTTTTGTGTATGCATTAACATCTTTTCTTGGTGGTGCACCCCTATTAATTTTATGAGGGGTATGGAAGAAGCGGTAGAGGGGGAAAAGTGGATGTGCCACCCAAAACTTAGAGTTTGGCACATTTTGTGGCTTTTTATTTCCTTTTTGGTAGAATGTAAGGTAAGAAAATGAAGGAAGAAATGTAGAAGATAGTTCAGATCAAAATGTAGCTTGATTTACAATTCAGTGCACTGGGTTCTCCTTATCACATTACACCTAAATAATGACAAGATGGGAAATTAAATAGAAATTCTATGCAATTGTGCTACTAGAGAGTATAAAGCATGATGTTTTTGATCCCTCTCATTTGTTTTCTACTTGTCATCTTTTCAAAGGAAACATAATATTCAAATTCTTTAGCCACATAGGTTAATTTCTAGCCATTGGTTAGTTTAAAAAATTAGCCCTTTTGAGGATTTTCTACGAATAAGTGGAGTTCAATGATGTGAACATGTATGAAATCAAGAAAATTAAATCTAAGATGGATAGGTAATGGCTTTAATTATTATAAGAAAAAAGAAAAAATTAGAAAAATTATAGCTAACTGCAATGCATGTATGCAATGATATGGTCCTAAAAAATAAAGTGCAGAAAGATAGAAGAGTATGAGTGGAGTAAAGTACGTACCACCCACCCTCTACCCGGAACTTAAATATTTGTTCATCCCCAAGTAAACACTAAATTAAAATGGAGGGGACAAAAATTGCAAGACTCAACCAGGCAGTCTTGGAAGCTCAAAGAAGGTCCGTCTGAATGAGATGTTGACAAGGGCTGGAACCTTAAAAAGAGGAACGCCATGAAGCACCCAATGATTTGGTGGTCTTGGAAGCTTGAAGGGGCTTTCTGGATGAGTAAAATAAAGTTTCTTTTCACCTCGCAACTCATCCAAAAGGATCCACAAATTATCCTTCATCAGAAGAGTTAATGTTGTATCTGTGTGCAGATAAGCAACAGGAAGCACGTAATATGATTAGTGCGTGTCTGGGGTATTCGAAAGTGGTTCATCTAAGAAGACTAGCGATGGATTACCTTTTTCCGAGTCTAATGTAGTAGGTGAAAAATCCACCATTAGTGGTTGTGGTGGATCAAGGGGGGTCTGGATCAGGTTTCTACTCGTCACCTAGATCATCATGTAAAAGGAGTGATGCCGACATTGGAGGAAGCATCTCAATAGTAAAATCAACATCATGAATATTTTTATGTGGTTGTACATCCTCTTAAAAAATCATGCAATTAATATTGGGGCCATTGGGGAGCGTGGGCTCGACATATTGCTCTAGTTCCTTCATGTGGGATGTTCCCAACTCATCAATGGATCCGTAAAAATCAGCATTGTTGACAAATAATGGCAGAGACATGTAAACTTCCTTTGAGGGTAAAATCTCCTTTTCTGGATCATCCTAATTAGGGATTGCAGGTGGATGAGGTGGAGTATAGAATTCTTGTTATAATGATCCTTCTTCATCTAAGACAACCAAATATGAAACTCATGTTGGTTGTTTTTCTTCTGGAACATGGTGAACCAAGGTTGATTGATCACTGGTAACATCAAGATCATAGTTTGTAATAAGGATGGATAGTGGGGTTTCAAGTTCTTCAACCATGAAGGGTTCGTCCTCTTGATGTGACTTTTCATACTGATGTACTAATGTCTCAATGAAAGAAAAGGATGGAGTATCACATTCTGGCTGTAGTTCCTCAATTTGTGCAGTTGACGAAGAATCTGGCATTGTTGACACCAAGATGGTATCATCTTCGTCCTTGTCAAAAGTCATCATCTTTGGCTGCTTCATCTGTTGTTGGTAACTTTCTTATTGACTTGATAGAACCTTGACTGATATGGCAAGTTGAACAAGCTCATCCATTTGTTCAAGTGACCTTTTGCTTTAGGCATCTACTTCGAAAAGCATTTTTTCAATAGCATCCAATCTGTCATTCTGATTAGGTGAAGGCTGGATTTCATAGTATTTCTCATCACAGTATCTCCCATAATATTTTTGATTGTAGTCTACTCATAAGGAAATTGATCTTCATAACATGGTTGGTCATAAAAACATCCTAAATATTGTTGATTGAGGCTTCCTTCATTATATGATTGGCTTGTGTAGCAAGGTTCCTCATTGTCGCCTTCTAAAAATTGTGGATTGAAATTGGTGTTGTATCCACATTGGTAAGTCTTGACTCTGGTTTGAATGCTAATTCTTTGGAGTGTTGCTTTAAATTCTGGGGAGGTGTTTGGTCAATTTTTAGATGTATGGCCGTAATAACCACACATATGGCATTATATACAATGTGGCCTCGTCCACTTCATTTTAAGATGATGCCTGAAAAATAAGGAGATTGTTTATCAGGCTGGCAGAGAATATAATTCAAGAGAATATTCAATAAAATCTTGTTCAAGAATATTTTCAATATTTTCAAAGGAAAAAGAAAACTAAAGTTCTAACTTGTCCTAATTAAATTCAACCAGTCAATAATTTTGTTGTCCCCGACAACGGTTCCAAAATTTGATGTGGATATTATCACGCTACAAATTCACTTGGAATGGAATTCCTAGAGTTTAGCAAAACAAACGTGCAATAATTACTACCTACAATCGGACGGATCTTATCATAATATAGTTAAGGATCGAACCCAAAAGATAACATTTTTAAAAATTTATTGATCGATCTAATTGAACTAGTAAAAGAAATTATCACAAAAGGTAGATTTTGTTTGATTAAAACTAACAAGCAAGAATAAAAGACAGAAATAAAATCTAAGATTTGCATATGGATACACTAGGGTGAGTAGGTTTCACCACAACTACCTATGTTTATTCTCTCACTGCATTGCAAACACACATGAATAATATCATGGAGGTTAGGTAAATCCCCCTTTCAACATTAGCATTAAGCCTGGACAAATATCCCTCTAGGGTCGTTGTCACGTTACCTAAAGATCATGCGTACGTCGTCTGGAAAAACATTTATCTGATGTCTCATCAAAAGTCTGAAAAAACCAATCGAAGTCCTAGATCTTAGGTCTGAAGTTCTCTACACCCGAGATCGTGATAAACAGGTAAACTTACTGGCCAAATAAGAATACAAGAAATAGAACGGTTGATTTAATATGAAAAAGGGTTCATACATGTATAGATGCAATAAAAAAATAAAAGCAAGTAGTGGGGCTACTCCCCCACGTCCCAGACTAAGGAGATACTCACAAATCATAGCGACATTAGTATAAACAACAAGAAAATGGAAGGAGATAGTCATCATCTCAATGGGTAGAAGAGAGATAGAAATAGAGTCATTTGTGACTCTCGCCGAGGGACCCTTTTTCTTCATCATCATCCTTATTTGGATCTGGTCCGCGGATGAAGAAGAGTGGGTGAACAGATAAATGGAGGCATTGTCGACCTTCCTCTATCGAGTAACGAAGTTGGACCTTAGCGAAGTGATGGAGAGGTAGCCTATTGGCCGAGAAATAGAGTGATCCCTTTTAACTAATGCCCTGAGGTCTTATTTATACTTTCTGTGAAAGAAGTTGAAAAATCACACAATAAATGAGTGAGACTTGGTTGGTCAACAAGCTGGTGTTGGTGGACAAATGCTTGTTAGTTGACGGATGTCTTTCTGTCTTCTTTTTCTATTGATGACTTCTGGGCTGTCGAGCGCTGGAGTCAACATTGTTATGTAAGCACATACATCTATAGATGACATGTTGTCGATGTGGAGGTCAATGGCTTTGTCCAAGCATGGATGTCAACATATTTTAATCAGTTGACTACTTGGTTTCTTACCATATGTGAGGTCAACAACCACAGGTTGATAATGCAACTCAACACCTTTGATACTGAAGGTTGATGCCGGTTGTGTTTGTCAACCCATGCATAAATATGATTGTCGAGCCATCCATAAATATGGCTCTCGAGGTGTGGGTTTGATAGGATATTGAATTCACATGAATAAGAGAGCTTGATAGGACAAACTATGAATGTGGCTTTTCATCTTCGATGTGACATTTCCATACAATGGAATATATGAGCCACTGGTGGTATTCTTCTTGGTCGATAGATATTTTAAATAATCAAGAGTATCATAGCTTTTTACAAGTAACCAAGTGATCAACACATAACCTTTTTGCTTTGCCTCGATAGCATTGGCAAGTGGAAAGCCACATGCTAGATTGTAACTTCCATGTTCTATTAAATATAATTAAATTAATTTCCAACAAAAAGCCTTCCTGAAACTAATGGCTTGAGAGAATTGAATATAGTCAATTCCCAAGCGGTTGTTTCTAATAATTGCTTTTTGCATCTTTGACTCTTGCATTGCCTTGTGGATTAAGGAAGGGAATCCTTTGTTAACAAACACATCGATTTGGAAGGCAATGATGTGATATTTCCATACAAATCAAAAGGATCACAAATTGCATATAAAGGAAACCATTAATAGTTTCCTTGGCACCCGGTTAAGTTCCCTGATGACACATAAATGAATTCCTTTTCTTGATGAATTGGCCATGAATAAATAAGTGAAATTGGAACACTCCCTGCACAAAATAAAACTAATTTCATTAACAAAATCATTATATTCATGACAAAAGTAGCACAAATTCAGATTTCATTAAAACACCGTATAAATTGTCTAAAAGGATGGGAAAATAAAAATATTAACAAATATAGGAGCGTAAGGCTCCATGAACTAATTTATTGGATAAAATACGACATAAGGATGCAAAATTGGTCTAAGAATTGTAGTAAAAATTGGATGAATATTAGTTCATTATTGCATTACCTAGAGATCATTAATATATCACCTCAAAAAACACATATCTAAATTTCTAATCAAGGGTTTAACAAGAGTTCATTGATATTATAGATCTTGAATTCAAGGTTCTCTATGCCCAATATCTAATAAACATGTAAACTTTATGATGAGGGATGAACACAAGCATAAAAATGAGTGAACCCTAACATATATTAAGTCATACAGTGTATACACAATATAAATAATAAAAATGGATTGCGGGACTACTCCATGTTCCCTAGAAAAGGACACTCACTCATGGCATATGTAACACAAAGAATAGGGGAGGAAATAAAGAAGAATGTTGTCATAGTAGAAAATGGAGGTTGAAGTAGTGTTTCTATGGTATTTGTTCACCTACTTTTTACATCCAAAACGGATGCGACTGCTAGTGTAAAAAGGGAAGGAAACTTTTATTATTCCAGGATCCTTGCAGTTCTACCTTTAACACCAATGATAGATAGGAACAAAATTGTCTCACAAAATTTTAAACTCAACTCTTGATGCTTCCTTTCTCAAATACCCTACAGTGGAATTACATCTGGGGACGTACAGTTTTAACACCAGTTTGGGTTTTTAAACATAAACAATTTAATATACAACTCTTGTGCAAAACTTTATCCCCATTAATCACCTAATATTATATATGATATTTTATATATATTACAAACCGATTCAACACCTTGAATATTGTATCCTGGTTCAATATGGATATGGAAATTAGGTCATTGTGGTGTGTCTCAAACACGTAATGTTGCTACTTAGTTTTTGACCAAAAATTATGTGACATGTATATGGCTTGCATTCCATGCCTCTCTCTATACATTATTCATGTCAATTTTAATAATACAATATGAGTAGGATGATGCAATGACATCGCTGGAGGACGAGAGGAGGAGATCATCAGAATCCCATGCTGAAGAGGATGATCCTTGGAGAGTTTGTGATCAAGATGAGATAATGAATCAATCAACAACACAAAAACTTCTCAAAATTAGGACTACCAGTCGACCAATTGGCTTGTCTATTCATGCAACTGAAAACCCTATAAAGGGCATATTTAGGGTTACACTATATGTGAATTCTTAGTTGTTTTTCTCTGACTCTTTGTGGCTTGAATAATTTAACTAGTTGACATATCATGTTTTATCGTATGTGGTGATTGTTATAGTATATGATACATACAATAATGTATATGTAATGCTAATCAAATACATATGTATATCTATATACATATATATAAAAGTCCCTCAAAAGAATATTGACTCTAAGATGATATTGGTAGTGAAACACCTATGAAAACCTAGATTGAAAAGTGTGGGCACACCAAAGCATGATGCAGTGTCTATATTGTAGAAGTACGAGAATAGATATTTGGGTCTGCCAAATTAGGGTGAATATTCTGTTCTGTTGGCCTTTTGGTTGGACTTAACTAGGTGATCCTAATATGATTAAGTAACTTTAGGCATAAAGATGGTCATTACAATGGGTTTTTCATCCATTTATCAAGAGTTTCATTCATACAATTGGAAAACATTATCTATCAAAATAATCAAGTTGTGGGCGATCAACAAAGTTGAATCTTGATTTTGAAAAATATTTATCTGATGTCTCATCAAAAGTCTAACCAAAACCAATAGATGTCCTAGGTCTTGGGTCTAAAGTTCTCCACACCCGAGATCATGATAAACATGTAAACCTACTGGCCAAACAAGAATACAAGTAATATAACGATTGATTTAACATTAAAAAAGGTTCATACATTCATGGATTCAATAAAAGAATAAAAGCAAGTAGTGGGGCTACTCCCCACATCCTAGCGTAAGGCGCTACTCACAATTCATAGTGATATCAATATAAACAACAATAAAAAAGAAGGAGATAGCCATCATCTCAATTGGTAGAAGAGAGATAGCAATAGAGTCATCTAGGACTCTCACCAGGTGACCCTTCTTCTTCATTGTCCTCCTTGTTTGGATCTGGTCCGCAGATGAGGAAGAGCGGGTGAATAGATGAATGGAGGTGTCATCGATCTTACTCTATCGATTAATGAAGTTGGACCTTAGGGGAGTGGCAGAGCGGTATCTTGTCAGTGGGAAAAGAGAGGGATCCCTTTTAACTGATGCCATGAGGTCCTATTTATACTTTCTGTGAAAGAAATCCAAAAGTCACGCAATATATGAGTGGGACCTGGTTGGTAGACAAGCTCATGTCGACAGATGCTTGTCAGTTGATGGATGTCTTTCTGTCTTCTTTGTCTATTGATGACTTCTGAGCAGTCGAGCGTTGGAGTCGACAGTGTTATGTAAGCACATATGTCGATAGATGTAAGGTTGTTGACGTGAAGGTCAATAGCCTTGTCCGAGCGTGGACGTCAACATGCTTTAATCAGCTGACTACTTAGCTACTTACCATCGTAAGGTCGACAACCGCAACTCGACACCTTTGATCCTGAAGGTTGATTTTGGTTGTGGTTGTCAACCCATGCATAACTATGATTGTCGAGCCATCCATAAATATGGCTCTCCAGGTGTGGTCTCGATAGGCTAATGAATTCACATGAATAAGAGAGCTGGATAGGACAAACTATGAACGTGGCTTTGCATCTTTGATGTGACGTTTCCATAGAATCCATACAATGGAATATATGAGCCGCTGATGGTATTCTTCTTGGTCGATAGATATTTTAAATAATCAATAGCCCGATAACTTTTTACGGTAACCAAGTGATCGACACATAACTTTTTCGCTTTGCCTCGATAGCATTGGCAAGTGGAAAGCCACATGCTGGATTTTAACCATCGTGTTCTATTAAATATAATTAAATTAATTCCCAACACAAAGCCTTCCCGAAGCCAATGGCTTGAGAGAATTGAATATTGTCAATTGCCGAGCGGTTGTTTCTATTAATCGCTTTTTGCATCTTTGACTCTTGCATTTCCTTGCGGATTAAGGAAGCGAGTCCTTTGTTAACAAATACATCGATTTGGAAAGCGATGATGTGATATTTACATGAAAATCAAAAGGGTCACGAATTGTATATTAAGGGAACCATTAATAGTTTCCTTGACACCCGGTCAAGTTCCTTGATGACACATAAATGAATTTCTTTTCTTGATAAACAAAGGGACGACTGTGATTGGGTATTAATAAATAATTGATATTGGAGCACACCCTGCACAAAATAAAAGTAATATCATTAACAAAATCATTATATTCGTTACAAAAGTAGCTCAAATTCAGATTTCATTAAAACACCCCATAAATTGTCTAAAAAGATGGGAAAATCAAATTATTAACAATTATAGGAGTGCAAGGCTCCATGAACTAATTTATTGGATAAAATGTGACATAAGGATATAAAATTGGTCTAAGAAATGCAGTAAAAATTGGATAAATATTAGTTCATTATTGCGTTACCTAGAGAGCATTAATCTATCACCTCAAAAAAACACCTATCTAAAGTTCTCATCAAGGGTTTAACAAGAGTTCGCTGATATTCTAGATCTTGAATTCAAGGTTCTCTATAACCAATATCTGATAAACATGTAAACTTTATGATCAGGGATGAACACAAGCATAAAAATGATTGAACCCTAAGATATATTAAGTCATACAGTGTTATACACAATATAGAGAAAGAAAATGGATTGCGGGACTACTCCATGTTCCCTAGAAAAGGACACCCACTCGTGGCATATGTAACACAATGAATAGGGGAAGAAATAAAGAAGAATGTTGCCATAGTAGAAAATGGAGGTCGATGTAGTGTTTCTATGGTATTTTTTTCACCTACATTTTACATCCAAAATGGATGCGACTGCTTGGGTAAAAATGGAAGGAAAGTTTTATTATTCCAGGATCCTTGCAGTTCTACCTTTAATATCAATGATAGATAGGGACAAAATTGTCTCACAAAATTTTAAACTCAACTCTTGATGATTCCTTTCTCAATTACCCTACAGTGGTATTACATCTAAGGTCGTATAATTTTAACACCGTTTTGGGATTTTAAACGTAAAAATTTCACTATACAACTTTTGTGCAAAACTTTATCCACATTAATCACCTAATATTATATATGATATTTTATATATAATACAAATCAGTTCAACACCTTAAATATTGTATCTTGGTTGAATATGGATATGGAAATTAGGTCATTGTGGTGTGTCTCAAACACATAATGCTATTGTTTTATTTTTTAGCAAAAATTATGTGACATGTATATGGCTTGCATGCCATGCCTCTCTCTTTACATTATCCATGTAAATTTCAATTATGCAATAAGAATAGGATGACTCAATGACATCACTAGAGGATGAGAGGAGGAGATTATCAGAATCCCATGCTGAAGAGGATGGTCCTTGGAGGGTTTGTGATCAAGATGAGATGTTGAATCAATCAACAACACAAGAACTTCTCGAAATTAGGACTACCAGTAGACCGATTAGCTTATCCAATCATGCAACTGAAAACCCTATAAAGGGCATATTCAGGGTTACACTAGACGTGAATTCTTGGTTGTTTTTCTCTGACTCTTGGTGGCTTGAATAATTTTACTAGTTGACATATCATGCTTTATCACATGTGGTGATTGTTATAGTATATGATGTGTATAATAATGTATATGTAATGCTAATAAAATACATATGGATATCTGTATACATATATATAAAAGTCCCTTAAAAGAATATTGAGTCTAAGATGATTTCTGTAGTGAAAAACCTATGAAAAACTTGATCCAAAAGTGTGGGCACGCCAAAGCATGATGTAGTGCCTAACTTGTAGAAGACTGAGAATAGATATTTGGGTCTACCAAATTAGGGTGCATATTCTATTCTGTTGGCCTTTTGGTTGGACTTAAATAGGTGATCCTAATAGGATTAAGTAACTTTAGACATAAAGATGGTCATTACAAAGGGTTGTGCATCCATGTATCAAGAGTTAGATTAATGCAATTGGGAAACATTATCTATCAAAACAATCAAGTTGTGGGCGATCAACCAAAATTGAATCTTGATTTGGAAAAATATAGATCTTGTCTCACTAGAAGATTTCATGATGAAAATCATATGGATTAATATCCAAAGTTATTATTTTGAAAATATAATGTGGGAGCATAATTAATAAGAGACAAATTAATTCTATCATATATAATTTATTAAAATCAAAATAAATCTTCAAATCAATTTGTTGACTCCACAAATTTTTCTATGTATATCAAATGGAAAACACAAGCAACAAATCATTTTTGCTATGATCAATCCTTGATAAAGAAAAACCAAATGGGAATAACTTCAATGATTAGTTCTTGACACTGAGAATTATTCCCAAACATGAGCATAAGCGCTACAACCTGCACACACCAGTACCAAATGAACTATCTCAAATGCACCTAGGGTAAAAAATGAAGCTCATAAGAAGCATTCTGATGATGCCATAGACATGAAGTGGCTTATGCTATGCTCCATGAATCATGATCTTTAGAAACAACATGAGAATATAGATTTTATAGATATTATAACATAGCTTATGACCATGTATCAAGAACAATCAAGACAAGAGAGGTAAGATGTCTCTAAAGCATTATTTAAGTGTGAGATTATAGAAGGTGATCTAGTTAGACCCCATGTACTCAAGTTAATTGGGTATGTGAAAGGTATAGCTAGACTTGGATTTCCTTTAGGCCAACAGTTCCACACATATGTGATCTTGCAATCATTGTTAGATTCATACAAACAATTTCTCTTGAATTACAACACAACCATTTTTGTTAAACTAGTAACAAAGTTACTTGGCATGTTGAGAATAACTTAGGGGCAATTGAAAAATAAACCCAAATTTGTATCGATGGTCAAAAAAGGAAAAAGGGAGTCCAAGGAAAACATTAAAGGAAAGAAAGGTTCTAAGGCTGGCCAAATGTATTATGTGTTTATGGAAAAGGGAGGAGTGGATAAGGGAGGCAAGTGTCACCATTTTCACCAGAATGAACATTGGAATAGAAATTTGTCTTGTCTATCTAGAGGAAATGAAGAATAAGTACAGAATAAATATCTCAACTTTTGTTGTATATGTTATATACTTCTTCAGCATGGGAATTAGATACCGGATGTCTCAAATATTCTCAAATATGAACAATCTAAAAAGAAGTAGCCATTGAAGAATGGGGATGTGGAACTAAACATTGAAAATGGAGCTAGAATTGCGGCCACTTTTGTAGGAACTTATTGTTTAACTATGTCTTGTGGACTCATAATATATATAGAGAATGGTCATTATGCACTTGTGATAAATAGAAATATTATTTTGGTTCCATGTCTAAAGAAGAATGGTTTTAAATATCATATAAAGAATAGTCGATGTTTTATTTTCTAAAGATGATATCTTTTATGGCAATGCTCATGTGTCTTATTGTATTCATCTGATAGATCTTGAGACATATATCTATCAAATAAAAACTAAGAAGCATAAACTTCATGACTCAATACAGCTTATATGTGGTATTGTTGTCTAGGCCACATAAATGGCATGCACATTTCTAGACTCCGTAAAGATGGACATCTTGACTCATTTGATTTTTAATCAATGGTGACATGAGAATCATGTTTATTAGGTAAGATTACAAAAGAATCATTTATTGGAAGTAGTGAAAGGGAAAGTGACTTATTAGGACCCATAAAATTGATGCATGTGAACCTTTTAGCACAAGTTCTAGAGGTGGGTATCAATACTTCATCACATTTTCTGACCTCAATATATTTGTCTATGTGTATCAAATGAAGTACAAGTCTGAATCCATGGAAAAATTCAAGGAATTCATGAATCAAGTATAAAAATCATCTTGAAAAAATAATGAAGACACTTTGATCAAATCGAGGTGGTGAATACTTAAGCCCAAAGTTTGAGGCCCTTTTAAGGGATTGTGGTATTATATCTCAAAGGTACCACCCAGAACACCATAACATAATGGTCTATAAAAAAGAAGGAATCACACCTTGTTGGACATGGTACAATCTACAACGGTTTTTCTATTATTCCAACTGCTTCTGGGAAAATGCTCTAGAATTTGAAACATTTACACTTAACTATGTACCTTCTAAATAGGTTTAAAAGACACATATGAGATATGGATTGGGAAACATCCAAATATGCTTTTTATGAAGATTTGGAGTTGTGAAGATTATGTAGAGAAACATTCCTTAAAATGCTTGGACCCAACCTGACAAATCTCATTTTTTTGGATATCATAAGGAATCTAAGGAACACTGCATCTATATTCCATCTAACAACAAAGTGTTTGTTACAAGAACTGATGCATTTCTCAAAAATCGGAAATTTTGTGTAATTTTATTCGAATGGGTTAAGACGAATTGTCCAACCCTTGCACACAGTGCACTTACAAATGGTTTAAAGGATAAACCATTACAAAAGACGACCTAAAGGTCCAACGAATCCTAAACCCTTATCCAAGAGTATGTGTCCAAACTAGGTCTATTCACATTGCTCTTGTATTAGGGAAGGGGATATCGAAGAATGCCAAATGAGCATTGCTTCTCAAGTTACAAGATGCATACTCTAAATGAGTAGCCAGAAACCAACAGGTCATGTAACTAAAGAAGGTTGAAAGTGAGTGAAGCATGGGTTGGCTAAGAGATCTTATTCCTCTCCCCACCCATGCAGTGATCGTTCAGTGTACATCCCAAGTGAGAATGATGTCATTTGGCAATGAATCTCTCCAGGCACCATGGATAAACAGTACATTACGCACTTCTTTCCTTATGATCTGGGCCAACTTTCATGCAGCTAGGATCACTCATCCATGTCTTCTGCTATTACGTTCTTTCCAAATGAAATAAGTGATCGCAGATAGTACAAGAATCATGAACTCCCTAATATTGTTGTCTTCAGAAATCATACTCAGATTAGACCATGGGTTCCATTCATTAGTTGTGAAGTTGAGATCAAGTACATATCCCACCTCTTTGATGTAAGGGCATTAATCCTTGAAAAAATGAGTGGCCGACTCCACAGGTTCATCACATAGGACACAGCCTGAAGGACAGTCTGGATTCCATTGTCCGATCTTATCAACAGTAGGTAGTCCATTTTTCCGAGCTTTATAAATGGTCATTGCCCATCTCGGAATGTTGTATTTATGCCAAAGAAATTTACCCATGTCACAAGGAGGTGCACGCGGTCTCATTGCATCCTAGAAATTGATTTTTTCATCTCTTCTCTTGAGTACACCATCAGTGGTTCTAGAGTAGAGATGCGAGCAGTTTATGAACTCCTCAACCATCTTTTTCCAAGTATAGGAGAATCCCTGAAGCATATCCCCCTGACCTTCCAGTGAAGTACCATATCTTCTTCTCATCCAACTAGACAAAATCGAATCTGAATGGGTGATGAACTTATCAATTTTCTTCCATAGGGCCCATCGAGCAATGTCTTTGAACTGCTTGATTCCTAGACCCCCTTCTTCAAGTGGTAAGGCCATTCTACTCCAACAGATGGTGTGTGCAGACTCACCCCATAAGAAATGGTTGGTGATCATTTGTAGCCTCTCCAGAACAGCACCTGGAATATGACCTTGCATACACCAGTAAGTGAGTAGACCTATAACATTGGACTTAATCAATAACACCCTTCCCGCAAATGAGGTGTGCTTGGGGGGCCATCGATCAACCATGCCTCGGATACTATCAATGCACATGCCATAATTTTGTGCAAGGACCGTGCCAGCAATAAGAGGGAACCCCAGGTATTTGCAAGGGAGTTCATGTACTGGCATCTCCAAAACGTGAGCATACATATTGGCATTGCTGGAAGCCGATTTGGAAAGGAAAATGGAGGATTTTCCCGGATTGACAAAGAGGCCAATACTCTCACCAAAGATCTGCAACACATTCTTGACTTCCTGTAGACAGTTGATAGAACCATTAAGGAAAAGAAGAACATCATTTGCAAATATTAGATGACTCAAAACAGGTGTGCCTCTGAACTTATAAGGTTTTAGAACCCCTTGAGCTTCTTTATTATTGATCACCATTGTTAATTGCTCCATGACAAGTGTGAAGAGAAGAGGTGACAGAGAATCTCCTTGTCTAAGACCACGATTACTTTGGAATAGACCCATAGGCAAGCCATTAACTAATACTGAGAAGGAGCAAGTCTGGACACAATTTTTAATCCAACGAATCCATCTATCACAGAATCTGAATTTATGAAGAATAACCCATAGAGATTCCCAAGATACATGGTCAAAAGCTTTCAAAATGTCTAGTTTGATGCAAACTTTTGCTCTAGACCTCTTGATGCCAAAAGCGTGCAGAAATTCTCCCGCCCGTTGTGTGCAGTTCGAGATGTTTCTACCCGGTATAAAAGCACCCCGATTGTGTGAGACCAGCTTTGGCAGGACATATTTGAGCCTAGAAGCCAATATTTTTGACCAGACTTTGTAGAGAACACCACAACATGCAATAGGTCTGAAATCCCTCATGGTAGAAGCATTGGTGGATTTTGGAATTAGAGCTAGGAAAGCATGATTGCATTCCCTGACCATGCTACCTCCTTCAAACAACCATCTAATAGCTTTAATCAAGTCTTGCCAAAATTATATGCCAATTATGCCTGAACCATCTGGCATTGAAACCGTCTGGTCCAGGGGCTTTGTCCAGCCTGATTGCCCAAAGAGCATCCTTGATCTCCTTATCACAAATGTCACCACATAAGAGTTGGTTATCCTCATCCCCCAGAGTGCGTGCAGGGGTGCTCAGTAGGTTTGTATTGCTGCAGTTTGTTCCATTGTACAGATTTGTGAAAAAATCCATCGCTTCTTTTCTCAGGTCTTCATGTGCGTGTAGAGCTTCACCATCAGAATTAATCAGCTCGCGAATAGAGTCATTGATGATTTTCCTCTTGACTACTCCTTGATAGAATTTAGTGTTTCATTCAGCGTCTTTAATCCAGAGTGTTCGACTGCGTTGATAGTAGAAACATTCTTCTGCTTTTTCTAAAGCATCAAGATGAGCACGCAATACCTTCTCTTTAGGAATAAGCTCCTCGTTTAAAGGATTTTGCTGCATACCTTCTTCTACTAAATGAAATTCCTCCAAAGCTAGACATTTGAGATTCGGAACGTTACATTTGTTCTTCGCCCAAGACTTGATCAGTTTCTTCATTCTTTGTAGCTTCTTGGCAAAGTTAAAGAGAGGATTGCCTTCATGTTCCAAAGATCAGCCTTCCTTCACAGTGTCTTCAAAACCGTCCCACTAAAGCCAATAATTGAGAGAGCGGAAAGGTTTCCTTCTGTTCTTTCTAGAATCTTGAGAAAGGTGAAGGCAGATGGTTGCGTGGTCACTAATGGCAGGTGGAAAGCAAATGACTGCATGTGCACCTGCAAATAAATAAGTAAAAGAGTCGTTAACCAGAACCCGGTCTAGCTTTCAAGCTATTCTCCTGTCAACATCTTGAAGATTAGACCAAGTGGGATCTCCTCCATGCAGCGGAAGTTCCAGCAAGTCAGATGTAGCTACAACTTGATTGAACTCCTCGATGGCCCTCATCACCCTTTCTCTTCCTCCAACTTTTTCCCACGAGAAACGAGTGCAGTTGAAGTCACCCATTAAAACCCAAGGTCCAGTAATGGAATCAGCAAGCATTTTAATTGTGTCCCACAGTGTCCTCCTACCTGACGTGGTGGTATTCCCATAAACAACTGAGACTGTAATCTGCATACCTCCCTTATTAATACACTTCATCATGATAGCTTGATTAGAGGAATCAATCATTGTGATATGCCAAGAATTAGGATTATATCCACAGCAAATTCGACCGCCTTCCACACTATCATGATTTGTTAGAGACTCCCAACCACGAGGAAAAAGAGTGCTCACCTTAACAACGTTTCTTCTTGAAATCTTAGTTTCTAAGATACAAGCTAGAGATGTATTCATCTCCCATATAACCCATCTTACCTCAGCCTGCCAATAAGACTCCACCCCTCCCCACACGTTCCAGGCGAGAAGAGTCATTGCTCACTGATGGGTGCGCTACTGCCCGCTGTGCAAGCACGAGGTCTGTCTTTTGAGGTGCTTCTTAACCTGTCTACCTTGCTCCCTTCTTTATCACGAATGGAATCATGTAGATTGCCTATGTTATCAGTACAAATTTTCTGAGGACGACCCACCTTTTTGGTAGATTTTATTAGATAGTTGTTAATTAGCATAGATTCTTCTTCCAAGAGATCTGCCACCTCCTTGAAACTGAGATGTGATCCACCGATTAGAAAAGAAGATTGATGCTCCCCCACTGAGATTGGGGTGATCGTGCATGGGGTGCAAGGGGTGATCACTGCTCCTGGTTTGTAGGGAATGACCACATTGGTCCATTCCTCTGTAGATGCTTCATCTTGTTCTTTTTCTTTTGATGAGAAAGTGGGTGTAGAGATCCCTACTGCATCCATCATAGTGCAACCCATCACTGGTGTCGGCTGAAGAAGAAATTCATTACCTATGTTTGCCACCACTGTAGCTAGTTGTTCAGACAACATCTCTCCTCCAGGATCAGAAGCCAGAATAGCAGGATCTTCCCCACATTTCTCCATAGCAGGAGGGATACTTGCCATCTCCGTTGCATCTACTGCTGCTACATTCACAATTTCCTCAGATTGCGGATCTCCAGCGATCATGGGAGTAGCAGTAGGTTCACGTACAATCTCTACTTCTTGATGAGAAATTGGTTCATGGAACCCCTTGGATGCTTCCTTTTCACGATCTCTTCCGGAGATCACCTCACAATCTGTAGATTGTCCAGTGCGTGATCTGCCATTCTGATTATGAGTGTTGATATAAACCTTCTGACTCCATGGGCATCTAGTGTCCGCATGGCCAAAGACTTTACATTCAGAACATCTTCTAGGGTAGTATTCATAATCCACTGGACAGTGAATCATACCTTCACCTTCGATCTTGAGTGGTACTTCCAAGGGTGCGTCTCTTACTACCGAGAATTCGACCAACACTCTCGAGTATTCCATATTAAAACCCCACGTTGTGCAATCATCCATACGTAGTGGTTTACCAAGATAGCTTGCCACTGCGCTAAGGATTGATGCAGAGTTCATAAGTCCCAATGTGGGGAAACGAACCCAGCATGGTATTGTTGATAGAAAATCTCTTTCGAGGGTCGCTGAAGGTTTCCATTTCTGCATAAGAACTATGTGTCCATCAAAGAACAAAGGTCTCATCTTTAATCCATGATCCCTATCTTTGACATCAGAGAATGATGCAAAGAAGAATCCGTTCTCCTTCTTGGTTAGTTCCCATTCACCTTGCGGCATCCATGAATGTTGGCACCAAGCCTTCATAGGTAGGAGATGGGGATTAGCATCTACGACATGAAAGATGATGGTATTAATCCATCACTCTTTGATTTCCTCGATCTATTTGTGATTGATGAGAACAACCAGGCCGTCATCCTTGTCTTCCACTAACGGGACTTGTTCCATAGGTTCCAATGGTTTCTCTTCATCTGCACCACCGTAGACCCAAGAGGCTTGAAGGCCACTGAGGTTCCAAGGTCTGGTTGGATGGAAACCCCCACGTCCCCAAGCCCTACCGGCCGATCTACCATTCCTGGCCACAACTGATGTATCCTTCGTCCCCGACGTACCAGCCCGCGAGACCTCAAGTACCACTGGTTGCTTCCCACAATCAACATCAACAACCACCGAAGAAAACCCATCAGTTCCATCACCAGAACTTACCTTCAAACTCCGATCACCTCCACTTCCTACAGAAGACGCTACCTGATAACACCAATTTTTGTGATGTTTTAGACTGTTTTTCTGTTATCAAAACTGCCCTTTTAGCTATTTTCCTCTCTTTTATATGCACTTTCACAATAATTGGTCGAGCAACGCTCTTAATCCAATACTTCCATCTTTTATCGAATTTTCCTCCCAATTTGGCCCAATAAGGCCATCCCGACCCACAAGCAATAAGTCCAAACCCGCATCGGCCTTCCAATGGCCCGATAGAAGCACTGCCCGATAGGGTGGTGCGACGCAATGACGCGCGACACAGGGATACCACGCAAGAAGAAGCTGACGGACGACATGCCCTTTACCCGACAGGGAGCCCAAGCTCGCCCGACAGCCATGGCTTGGCACCCGACACAGACCACCCACCGGCAGGCGCCGCCCGTCACGTGACCGATAGCCGAGATCCCCGTGTTGGGCGATATGTGTATCGGCCACCCACCAAACTCGCGAATACGGAGGACACGTGGCGCTTCGAGCACCATAACTTCCCCCAACCGCTGCCTATAAATAGCAGCTACAGGGAGCCGAAAAGATAGTTCGGACAGTTCAAATACCCTAGAATTCAGACAGTTGGGAGCTTTGAGTGATCTTCGGAGGAAACTGCGAGAGCAGGAGTATCGTGCCCCAGTGCTCGTGTCGGGCGACACTAGGTGAGCTCTTCCTCGTCCCGAGAGGGGGGATAGTTCACTTAGAACCGTCCCGGGCGACACTGCGAGCCGATATCGGCCAACGATGACGAGCGACACAAGTGCTCGACAGTAGGACGCGTCGCTCCATGCCCGACACGATATCGAACCCGATACGCTTCGCCCGTCATGCGTACCGCCCAAGAGGGTGTATCGCCTGACTTGAGCGTATCGGCCAGGTCCTTGAACGATACATTCGGCCGTCGCGATGTGCCGCTCGAGAGAGTGTGTCACCCGACACCTCTGTTTCGGGCTAGGCCCCTGTCCAGTATCAGGCGGGAGAGCTGTTGTAGTCTGTCGCCCTTCTACATCAAGAAGGGGACATCTATCTTTAATTCTGTTATTTAATTCCTTTCTTACGCAATGTATTAAGACCCTTAATGTGTAAGGAAATAGAAAAGCTTCATTACTTGCTGCTCTATGCTGGGTGCGATATATTGGAGGACTGCTATGTTTGATATCTGAACTCTAGCTTGCATTTTTGTATCGCGTTTTGCTTAGCTACCGAATCGTGTTTTCCCGTCACAACAACTTCGAGAGTCGTGTTGCGGCTCTAGTGTTTGGTCCGATTCTAGAGTACGAGAGTGCCTGGAATAGAGTTGTTTCCGTAACATTCCACTCTAACTTAAGTCTGACAACCTCGAGAGGGCTGTTGACGCTTGGTTAGAAATGCCCACTCCGAGAGGAGGGGTGCATGGTGTTACTGCTGCCGCTTGTTTTGCTGTAGTCTTATTCTTCGCATCTTGCCCTAGCTCTAGTATTATCTTTCTGTTTCTGTTGCATGAAAACCCCTAAAAACTGCTAAATGACTAAAACCTTAAATCTATCTTGTAGCTCCAGTTGGAGATAGTTTCCTTTGTTTTATTTTTGACATCTTGTTGTTTCCCTTTTGGGAATCTATACCTCTTTATACCCACTGGAGTGTAGCGTGTCGATTCTGGGTTCTCAACACTACCCCCCTTGTCCCTGTGTTCGACCCCATATATCTACTTTGACCCCGTAAACAAAGTTGTGGGGGCCTAGCAGGATTCAGGTTTATAAATGTAAAAGCTCGACTACCTCAAATCTGCCTCCACTTTTAGACGCACGATTTAGGCCGGTCAACTTTTTGGCGCCGCTGTCGGGGACAAGGCAGAAATGGTACTGTAGACGAATCCAAATCCACTAACTACACTCATGTGCCTCAAGCTTAGAAATGAGTTTGACAGAACTCTTTTTCTTTTTCTTTTTCCTTACTATTATTCTTTGCTTAAAATTAACAATTCAACTTTCTAAACTTGAATTTTTGTGCTATTTCAGGCACTCTGAAGAACAGTGATCTGTTCCACTAAGCACCCACTCCAACCGTCATGCCGCCTCACGTGGAGCCATCCATTTCTGGAGACGAACACCAAGGGAGGAGACATGAATCACCTCCACCAGATGGCAATGACCGCTATGGCGGCAACGATCAGCATGAAGATCAGGAATCAGAGCACTCCGAGGAAGACCACCCCCATGTCAGGCGTCGCCACCGTCAGCAACACAGGCGACACCACAACCAAGAACAATGTCACGAGGCTAGCAACAGCGATGACTCTGAGGAGGACGAGAAGACATTGAGGGAGTTGGCATCAACCAAAGCCAACAACTCCAGATGTCTCGTCATCACCCCGTGATTCAACGTAACCAATTTTGAGCTTAAGCCTTCTGTGATCTCTATGATTCAGAACAAAAGCTTCAGGGGAAGTTTGAAAAATGACAACCCCTACCACCACCTCGATGCCTTCAAGAACATATGTGACACGATAAAAATGCGGGGGGTCCCCCAGGAGGTTATATACTGCAAATGGTTCATCTTCTCACTGGAGGACAAAGCACTATCCTGGTACCTCGGGTTACCCCACCGGTCCTTGAACGGATGGGGGGCGTTAGCTGAAGCCTTCGTAAATAAGTTTTACCCCACTGAGAGGATGGTCAGAACTCGGCAGAAAATAACTTCCTTTATGTAAAAGCCGAACGAAAGCCTTCACGACGCCTGGGAGCGGTTCCAAGAGTACATGAGGGATTGCCCCCATCATAATTACAAGAAGGGCTTCCTTGTCACCACCTTCTACAATGGCCTGACTCCCGATGAATGAGTGTCACTGAATGCGGCAGCAGGAAGTGACTTCTTAGCGAAAAAGCCGAGCAATTCTGAAAGGATCATCAAAAACATGGCCGAGCTGCAAGCCGACACTGAATATGATAGATCTGATAGAGGACAGGAGAAAAAGGTCAGTGAAGGGTCCTCCCTTGAGTCCAAGGCCCTAGAGACCATCACTTCTCAGATTCAGAAAATAGCCACGGATGTAAAGCAGCTGAGGGAATCCGGCGCAAAAGGGAAAAAGCAGGTGGAAAAAGTAATGAAATGTGTAACATGTGGAGAAGGCGGTCATGGGATAGATAATTGCATCTACACGTGACCAGAAGCATCAAGCGACACTCAGTCTGAGGTCGAAGAGACTGAAAAAGTCTCTTTTGTAAATTTCAAAAGACCAGACCACCCTGGTTTCAGCTATGGCAACAAGGAGGTAGCTGAGAATTCTCATCAGCTGCACAACTCCATAAGGCCACCCCAAGCTTTTGAGAAGAGGGGAGGGCCAAGCCCATACATCAAAAACACCCCCTTCCAGCCGAACAAAGGAGGTTTTCAGGGGCAAGCTAAGTATCACGGATCAGCCAGAGAGCAAGGACAGGACAAGGCTTCGAACCAAGCAGATGTGGTGGGACAATTGTTTGATTTTGTGAAGAAGCAGGACACCGTTAATAACTAGTTGGCGTAGAGTGCGTTATCAAGTTCTGGTGTTTTGAACTCATTGCAGGTGCAAATGGCGAACATGCATACACACCAACGCCATATGGATCAGCAATTAGCTCAAATGGCCGAGTTAATGAAGAATCCCTCAGGGAAAATACCATCCAACACCGAAACTGCAAAGAAGGCAGGGATGTGATCGAGAGAAGATGGAAATTGGTCTGCAAGAGATGGATGGACGATGTTAGCAGATAAGGAGCAGAAAGGCTAGAGCCGTCAAGCTGGAGACTGAAAACTACAGTGCTTCTCGGGAGGCAACCCGAGCTCGTTTTCTTTTCTAGAATAGGGTGCATTTACTTTCTAGCAAAATGAACATTATGGCATGTAATAAGGCCCCTTATGGGCCACCGCCTTAGTTTTATCGACCGGGATGGGTAATGCCATCTGAGGCTGGGATCTTAGTCTTCTGCCAATGATGTTTTACTCATCGACCGCTTTTAAAATGCTTTGTTTTCACGATGTATCGGATAGCGACCCAACCGGTGCTATGTATGCGCCCATATCGGGCAGGGGAATTTCGGGGATCGCAAGGGTCGTGTCGACGGATGGACTTGCCCATTTTACAAGTTGCCCTGACGGTCGACACGCACCCCAGATTTACCTGTTTCTCCCCGAATGAGTTTGCTATTTATAAGGGCGAGTTTTTACCGTGTCGGGATCCTTGCCTTACTGTTTCCTCGCTCCCGTATCGTGCTAAGACCTTGTGTTTTTGCTCCCGTGTCGTGCAAGACTGCCCTACTCTCGTGTCGTGCGGAAGTACGGATCACAACAAGGTAATGGCCAACATACCCTATCGCCCAGTGGACCGTGCCGCCCAACACATTTCCATCTTTAAGCAAGTAACTTATCGGCCTTACAAGTTTTGTGCTGAGCAACCTCATATCACCTGATATGGATGTCGTGCAACGTACCTTTTAATCCCGTCTGCCCGATACGCCATGACAGGCGATATCCGAGTTGCTCATCTTTGCCCCGTTTCTCCTGTTTCACTATCGGGCGACACACTGCCTCCTTCTTGAATAGGTGTATCAGGTATCTCATCTTCGCCCCATATCGCCCGACAGTCCTGACGCGTATCGCTTTGGTCTTATCGCGTGGTGAGCGTCACCCACACCGCATATCGGGCACGAGAGTTCTCTTCTAAAAACCTCATATCGCCCGATACGAGGGTGTGGGAACCTCGCGCTTTCAGTCTAAATACAGCGTCATCATATTTAATTAATCCAGGTGTTTGTTTATTCATTTACAGAGATGGCGCGAACCAAATCAACTGTTGTCCCTGTTGACGCACAAGGAAGAAGGATCTACCCCGCGACTGTCGCAGAAGCACCAACTACCAGGAAGAAACGCCCAAACCCAGGACCAGCCGGGGCGTCGACATCCGAGAAAAGGGCTAGGGTTGGAGAAGTGGCAGCTCCAACCCCAACACTGACACCCCCAGCAACAGCGGAACTCCTGAAGCTCTTGTCAGGGAGTTTCGAACCAAGAGATGACTAGCACGCTCACCGATATGCTGAGCTGGTGACCAAGATTTACCGACCGAGCAGGTTCTGCCATAGAGCCTCCTTCGTTGAGATAGGAATCGTAAAGAGGCTGAAGAGAGTCCTGGCTGCGGCAGGACTGAAGAAGATCTGTTTTAGCCGGTCTTCTTCATACACTAAGCTGACGATGGAGTTTATGTCTTCTCTCCGCCGGGTAAAGAACTCTACAGCAGAGAGAGAAGAATTTGGCGGGCCAGACAGACTCCAGGCCCGACTCTACAATTCGGAGTACACCATCTCCGAGAAGCTCTTGAACAAGATCTTCTCCTCCAATGAGGAGGAGAAGAACCTGATGGACAATGGTGAGAGGATCACCGAGGGAGACAGGTTCGATCCCATGCAGTTTTGGGGAAAGCTTACAGCCGAATCTTCTTTCAGACCGGGGAGAAAGGTCGTGGCGGTGCACTCCTGCTTCTGGAGGATAGTGCACAAGCTGGTGGCATGCTTGCTGTTCAGCAAGAACGAGTCCAGTAGCATCTACACGGAAGAGCTCCACGTCATGTGGCACATAATGGAGGGCCGAGTGATCAACCTCGGTCGGTTTTTGCTGAATAGGCTGCACCCAATGAAGGAAGCCACCAAAGAGTATTGCATGGGCGGCATCGTCAATCTCATCGCAGTAGGACTCAGGTACCCAAGCGAGCCACGCAGTCATTCGAGGACGCAAGGCGACGAGGTGTTTGACACCAAGTACTTGATAAGGACCAACATCGTTAAGAGGGAAGGGAGGAACTTCTTCTACAAGTTTTCGAGGACAGATATACTCCTCCCCCTCCCTCGCTGCGCCGACTACGATGCAGAGAAACTAATCTTCACCACCGCCGAGATTGAAGCTGTAGCAAATAACATAGCTCTTACCACATTGGTCAGGGCCCCAGAAAGGGGCACCCCAGAGCTACCGATGACAACCATTGGCAGAGTTGTCGTCGCTCCAACTATATCAGCCACCGCCATGACAAGAAGGGTGATAGCTGAGAAAGAAACGGTGATCATCGAGGTCACTGAGACCTAAACTCTGAGAGCTACCGCGGAAGAAACGGCCGCAGCCCCTGTCATCCCTGTGATGCCTACAGAGGCGGAAGAGACACCTCAGCCAGACTCCAGTAATGGGGTGTTCGGAGAGATTCTCAGAATGGAGCTAGAGGGAGCTCAGTTGACACCAACACCGCCGCCGGTGTCGGCTTTTGTAGGAGGTGAGGAGATCGCCGACAGTGCGGAGGTGGAGCAACGTTCGCCTGCACCGCAACCATCCCCTCCCCGACAAAAAGGCAAGGCGATAGCTGCGGAAGGAGCACCGTCGCCTCGCCTGGCGGCATCGACAACACAAACAATTCATATAGAGTCTACCTCACCCGGTGGACCTTCACGCGAGCAAGGCGTCACAAGGACGGAAGGGAGATCTGCCGGAACTCCTCCATCACTCGGAAAGTTGCTCGGGCACGAGCTCGGCAACCTGTGGGAGGTAACAGACATAAACTCAACTACCTATATTTCCCTAACCCGCAAGTTTGCATCTTTCCAAAATAGGCTGAATAGCCAAGAGAGAGACTGCTGACTCTAGCGAGCCTTCCCGGCGGACTAGAAGCCTTGAATGCAACAATGCAGCAAGTTCTCCAATGACTAGACTGGCTCGAGGAGAGAATGGACTGAAGTGACGACCATCCATGCCAAAGGCAGCCAAGACGATCGTTGTCACCTCCTAGCCAGGACTCTCATCCCTCTTCATCAGGTTCCCCCTCGGGAACAACATCGTCCTCCTCCTCCAGCAGACAATCCTCAATGCCCTAGGAGGGGACGGAACAAGGATCGGCCGAAGGAACTCCCGACAGACAGGAGAGCTCCTTAGGATTGGGAAATGAAAACATCTCCGTCCCCCTGGATGAAGTTGAAGATGATAACGAAGATATCAGCATCGGGGGAGACTCTTCTGACGAATTAGAGGGAGAAAAGGGGGACGTGTATGCAGCTAATGAAATACACCTCCCCTGAGGAAGACACTCGATGGCGGACAGGTTCCGTGAGCCGTCTGAGATACCTTCCTTCAAGATGGCCGACTTCGACAGAAGGGCCATCGGCTTCCTGATAATCAGAGACCAGAGACTGCTAGACAAGGTCCTAAGATCGTGGGCAGATGAAGAAGACGTCGTCTGGAGCGACAACTACTTCTCCGTATGACGGGGAACACTCCGCGGCATGTTCCGCTCGCCGGCCGTCGTCGGAAAAAGATTGTTTAGGGTCCTCGAAAATGCGATATTAGAAAATATCGATAGCAGGACAGGTCGGAAGAAAATATACACCGCCACCCCGACCTTGGCAAGAAGGATAATGAAGGGAGAACAAGACTCCACTGCGGTGATCAACATGTTGTGACACATTGACGAGCATAGCCCTAACCTCGTGTTGGCACCGTACAAGCACCATGACTTTTGGTTCCTCTACATAGCAGACTTAAAGAACCACGACGTCCGGCTGCTGAACTGCAATCACAACGAGGTGCCGCACTCCGGAATTGCTTTCAGCTGCCCGGAGGACCAAAAGCTGAGGCTTCTACCACTGTGTCTTCTACGAGCTATCAAGCAAGGAGCCAAACGTCATGGCAGTGTTTGGAACTTCTATTCTATTCACAACTTCCCAGTCCAGGCTGAAGAGGGAAGCGGAAATAGCACCTTAGTCGTCTTAAGTGCCATTGAGGTGCTCAGTACTTTTGGCAACTTGAGGGCCCTTAAAGGCACATGTTTCTATCGCCGCAGGGGCACATACGTCATACTACTGATCAAAGACAGGTGCTATTTTTGAGACGCAGGGGTACCTGATAAACTGCTGGACGATGACCAAGAGGATGAATCTTCACAATCCAGCAGCTCCGCAGAGAAAGAGGCGGAACTAGAAACTGACACCCACGGGGCAGGCAAGCAGTTGGAGACCCTGCGGAAAGCGTATGGGATGGAAGACACTGCTTCGCCTAGAGGTACAGAAGGGCTGATCCAAAACTTCGACCGCTTCTCGTGCGCTACGCTCACACAGGAGCAGGTAGATGAAATCCTTCTGAAGTTAGCATATGCTACCCCGAGAGATGTCATTTACAAGGCAGGCGATGTGGTAGTCCCAGTAGATGATCTGAGGGACGTGGTTAAAGAAGGAGGATGCGTGGGGGTATATGTATTTATTGCTTGCATCCAAATATTACAGCCAAAGTTTGAAAACGCATACATAGCCCATCCTATGTTGTTCAACGACGTCTGCCTAGCTGATGAAACAGGAGCAAAGAAGCTTTTTCTGGAAGAGTTGGAAAGCGGGGTCCCTAGCTAAATTTTTCTGCCAATTCTGCATTATAACCATTGGACGCTCCTGACGGTACACACTCAGCAACGAGCAGGAATATTTTACAACAACTCGGACAACAATAAGAACCATCCAGTGCCGTGTACATCATAACCGTTGTCATCTGTCGAACACTTAACTCGAAAATACTACGACGAGGTGGCAAAGATGATATAACCATTCCTGGACACGCAAGCAAGCAAATGACACGAACTCCAGTTCTGCCACCGCAGCCCGCAACAGGTTCCCCTATCTAACGACTGCGGCATCTTTGTCCTGGAATGGATAGCAAACAAAGTAGCGCCTGACCAGCTCCAACACATCGATTATCACAGCAAGAGAGGAGAGTATGTGTGGGAGATTCTATCTGATGTAGGCGCGCTCATCGGCTAACCCTCACTGGATCAACATTACCCTACCTTATCTACTTCACAACTCTGGGACAGAGTGTGGAGTAAGTTGGGGGGGTACCATGTACCAGTGAGGGAGGTACAAATTTTGAAAATTCAAACTTAATTTCTTTATGCTTTTGTCTTAAATTCATTTTTCATTTGTTCTTTGTGTACATATATATGTCCATACCAAAGTCTCAAAAATTCTTTTTGTTTATATATCATCTCCATGCATTTGTACAAAAAATTGCTATAATAGTAAAAACCCGATGCAACTGCTTGCAAAGTTAGTTTTGTTTGTGCTTAACGAGATACAAGTTCCATTATATCTTTTTGATAATGCTGCTTCAAACGAACATAAGATTATGTTTTTCCATGCCAAAAATTTTGAAAAATATAATAATCTCGCAAACAGCTAAGGGACGAGTATGGAGAAGGAAAAAGCTGCCCAAACAGTAGAAACCTCTTTGTTTCCCCTTTACCCAATGAAAATCCCAAAAAGAGAGAGGAAGCCTTATGAGTGTGAATAAAAGCATGAGAGTTGTGCCCAATAAAAGAAAAGAAAAAAATTATATATATACCCGCTTGTTTTCCAAAAGTACCCATCTTTTGGCATGGTAGATCCGAGGCAGTGGTACGTAGGATGTGAAATCACTGCTCTAAAGCCAACTGGCTTGGACTGCAGGGACCACTTGCCCTTAACGGACCCTTACCTGGATGGACTGCTGGAAAACAAGATGAAAAACCCAAAAAGTCTTAGCCTACCCTTTACACAACTTTCTGCCCTGAAAATAAAGCTGTTTCGTGTGGAAGCTAACTTCGGAATCATACACTAAAGTCTCGCTGAAGCTGTAGAGAAAAATTCCTGAAATAATAAGGCAGGAAACGCAATGTCTTTTGTTCGTAATGAGACATCATTATCTCTAAAGGCATTACTATACTTGCTTTACCTCTTGGCCTGAAAGCATACCAAGTAAGAAGAAGCATCACAAAATAAAGTTTAAATATTGACTGAGGACAATCAAAATGCTAAGTTTGGGGGAGTTGATAACACCAATTTTTGTGATGTTTTAGACTATTTTTTTGTTATCAAAACTGCCCTTTTAGCTATTTTCCTCTCTTTTATATGCACTTTTGTAATAATTGGTCGAGCAACGCTCTTAATCCAATACTTCCATCTTTTGCAGAATTTCCTCCCATTTTGGCCCAATAAGGCCATCCCGGCCCACAAGCAATAAGTCCAAACCTGCATCGGCCTTCCAATGGCCCGATACAAGCACTGCCTGACAGGGTGGCACGACGCAACAACGCGTGACACGGGGATACCGTCCCAGAAGAAGCTGACGAACGACACGCCCTTTACCCGACATGGAGCCCAAGCTCGCCTGACAGCCATGGCTTGTCGCCCGACACAGACCACCCACCGGCAGGCACCGCCCGTCACGTGACCGATAGCCGAGATCCCCTTGCCGGGCGATATGTGTATCGACCACCCACCAAACTCGTGAATACGGAGGACACGTGGTGCTTCGAGCACCATAACTTCCCCCAACCGCTGCCTATAAATAGCAGCTACAGGGAGCCGAAAAGACAGTTAGAACAGTTTGGATACCCCAAAATTCAGACAGTTGGGAGCTTTGAGTGATCTTCGGAGGAAACTGCGAGAGCAGGAGTATCGTGCCCCAGTGCTCGTGCCGGGTGACACTAGGTGAGCTCTTCCTCATCCCGAGAGGGGGGGATAGTTCACTTAGAACTGTCCCGGGCGACATTGTGGGCCGATATCGGCCAACGATGACGAGCGACACAAGTGCCCGACAGTAGGACGCGTCGCTCCATGCCCGACACGATATCGAACCCGATACGCTTCGCCCGTCATGCGTGCCGCCCGAGAGGGTGTATCGCCCGACTTGAGCGTATCAACCAGGTCCTTGAACGATACAGTCGGCCGTCGCAGTGTGCTGCTCGAGAGAGTGTGTCGCCCGACACCTCTGTATCGGGCTAGGCCCCTGTCTGGTATCGGGCGGGAGAGCCGCTGTAGTCTGTCGCCCTTCTACATTAAGAAGGAGACATCTATCTTTAATTCTGTTATTTAATTCCTTTCTTACGCAATGTATTAAGACCCTTAATATGTAAGGAAATAGAAAAGCTTAATTACTTGCTGCTCTATGCTGGGTGCGATATATTGGAGGACTGCTATGTTTGATATCTGAACTCTAGCTTGCATGTTTGGATCGCGTTTTGCTTAGCTACCTAATTGTGTTTTCCCGTCGCAACAACTTTGAGAGTCGTGTTGAGGCTCTAGTGTTTGGTCCGATTCTGGAGTATGAGAGTGCTTGGAACGGAGTTGTTTCCATAACATTCCACTCTAACTTAAGTCCGACAACCTCGAGAGGGGTGTTGACGCTTGGTTAGAAGTGCCCACTCCGAGAGGAGGGGTGCAGGGTGTTACTGTTGCCGCTTGTTTTGCTGTAGTCTTATCCTTCGCATCTTGCCCTAGGTCTAGTATTATCTTTCTATTTCTGTTGCATGAAAACCCCTAAAAACTACTAAATGACTAAAATCTTAAATCTATCTTGTAGCTCCAGTTGGAGATAGTTTCCTTTGTTTTATTTGTGAAATCTTGTTGTTTCCCTTTTGGGAATCTATACCTCTTTATACCCACCGGAGTTTAGCGTGTCGATTCTGGGTTCTCAACACTACCCCCCTTGTCCCTGTGTTCGACCCCGTATATCTACTTCGACCCCGTAAACAAAGTTGCGGGGGCCTAGAAGGATTCGGGTTTATAAATGTAAAAGCTCGACTACCTCAAATCTGCCTCCACTTTTGGACGCGCGATTTAGGCGGGTCACTGCCCCTGTTCCTCCCCTACCATTGCCCAAACCGCCACGACTGAAACCACCGCATCCTCCTCTGCCTCCAGATCCTCCTCTGCCCCCTCCTCCAAGTTGCACTGTAGGACTCCATTTTGCAGCTTCCTCCGCAGCTTCCTGGGCCAGGGTGATGCAGACCCCCTTGGTACCCTTGTTTTTACCTCTCTTGACCATGACCGGAGACACTAGCCCCCAACCAGCGGGATGCTGGTTGGCGCACCACCGGGGTTCTCAAAAATGAATTTATTTCTAGAGGAAATAATGGGAGGAAAGTAGAACTTCAAAATTTTCAAGGCCAACCAAATAAAATAAAACCTATGGAGGTCAATAAGGAAGAAGAGCAACCACAAATTTGTGTGGAATCCCAAGTTCCTATTGTAACACAGGAACCTCAAATGTCTTGTAGGGCATATCTCGAGCCAGAGAGATATGGATTTCTTCTGAGTGAACAAGCTGATGTTTTGGTCATTGATGATGATGAACCAACAACCTACAATGAGTCTATTTGGGGACCAAATTCTTATAAATGGATAGAATACATGAGATACGAGATAGAATCCATGTATACCAACAAGATATGGACCTTGGTAGATCCATCTGAAGGGGTGAAACCCATTAGGTAAAAATGGGTATTCATGAACAAGACCAACATGGATGTTAATGCAAAAGCCTATAAAGGTTGATTGGTAGCAAAAGGTTTCAAACAAGTTCAAGGTGTTAACTGTGATGAAAAAATTTCATCAATTGCCTTGGTTAAACCCATCAAGATCATGCTTGCCATTGCAACTTATCATGACGATGAAATCTAGAAAATGGATGTTCAAACCCCATTCCTCAAATTGGGATTCCTTTTGTATGTGTTCATGTGACAACTTGAGAGTTTTGTCTTTCTAAATGAAGTCATATTGGTTTGTAAGATGTAAAGGTCAATCTATTGATTATAGAAAGTATCTCAAAGTTGGAATCTTTCCTTTGATGAGACATTCAAACAATTGGTCTTTATTCAAAATGAAGATGAACCTTGTGTTTACAAAAAGGTTAGTAAGAGCATAATTGTGTTCCTCATGTTGTATGTTGATGACATACTATTTATGGGGTATGACATCTCTACTCTTTAGTTGGATAAAACATGGTACATAAATACCTTCTCCATTATGGACTCAGGAGAATCATCCTATTTACTAGTAATCAAGATCTATAGTTGTAGATATAAAAGGATTATCGATCTAAGTCAAAGTACATAGATTTTTTTTTACTATAAGTCAGGAGGGAATTTTATTCATCCCGCCCTCCCTGTGTGAGCCAACGTTAATTGTAAAGTACAACCACTAATCAAACGAGGAAAACTAAACCTGGTAGTACTTCTACCATTACATATATCAGATTCTAGGGTACTAATAACCTCGGTTGGAGGTTGAGTGTACACTGTGTACACAGGGTTGTTTTTGAGGGCTAGTTTAGCCATTTTGTCAGCTACTTCATTTCCTTCTCTCCCTTTGTAGGCCACCTCCCAATCTGGGTTCATGCGCCTTTTGATAGATTTCACTATCTTAGCGTATTTAGGATTCATTGTGATATCTTCTTTGAGCGTCCTGATTGCTACTTGGGAGTCCGATTCGAAAATCACTAACCTCAGGTTATTAGTTGTTGCGATCTGCATAGCCTTTTCCAGAGCCTCAAGTTCCGCATGGAGCACGTCATTTGTATGAAGTCCAAAGGTAGCACCTCCCATCCATGCTCCAGTGTCGTCTCTAGCAACCACCACACCCCGAGTTACCCCTCTGTTAACCGCGGCATCTGAGTTAAACTTAACCCACCCGCTAGCCGGGGCAGACCAATAGCAATGTTGTTGAAGGTGTGGGATCGGAGTAGGACTCCCCTCTGCTCTCGCCCATGCCTCCTTGTGTGTATTCATGTCTTTCACAATCTGTCTCATAATTTGGTCTTGGTGACTCTCCTTTTTCTCGAAGATATGTGCATTCCTCGCACGCCATATGTGCCAGCAGGTGATGAAGAAGTACGTCGCCTCGCTATCATCAAGATTGAGCTGGTCATCGATCCATTCCTTGGCATTGTCTCTGTGGAAGAACTGTGGATGCCGACTTCTAGGCAAGATGTTGTACCAGACGTCTCGCACATACTTACAATCTATCAAGCCATGGATAGTAGTTTCATCACCTTCTAAACATCTAGTGCAGGTGGGGTTATCCGTTATTCTGCGTTGGGATCTTCTGCAGTTAGTAAGGAGTGATCCGTGCAGCATTAGCCAAGCAAACATCTCGATGCGTGGTGTGAGATGCATTCCCCAAATTCTTTTCCATCTTCCAGATATTTTCGTTCCCCTACCTTCCCGGATGACTTTGTAGGCTGACTTTGTGTTGAACATTCCGTTGGACGTGTGCATCCATGCTCTAATGTCGTGCCCGTCCTCCAGAGATGGGGTTCTCATCTGTTTCACCTCCCGGACCAGATTACTAGGAAGCCAATCTTCGAGAAAGTTTGAATCCCAATGACCATCTAAATTCACCATGCATGAGACCTTAAGGTCTATCAGCTCATCGGCGATGGGTTTTAAAGTGTAGTCTCCCAGGATGCTCCGGCTACTAGTCCATCTATCCGACCAGACGTGCGTGCTTTCACCATTCATTACTATCGTGTAGGAGTTGTCCAATATGAAGTCCTTCCCAGAGAGGACGGCTCTTCCAAGTCGAGAGATATTTGCATGCCTCCCGGGGGCTTGATTTAAGAGTCTTTCTTTCATCCAGCTATTCCACAGCGATTTCCTGTCGTTGATGATGTCCCAGGTATGTTTGTATATGAGCGCCCTATTCCAATCGCGCATCGTTCTCAGCCCAAGACCTCCTTCGCTCTTGTGGCAAACCACCTTATCCCAGGCGACCAGGGCCAGTGGGTGGGTTTTATCGTTGCCTCCCCAAATGAACTTTCGAATAGTAGCATCAATCCTCTCGCAGAGTTGGATAGGGATCACGGCCGTCTGCATAACAAAAGTAGGGATCGCGTCGAGCGTAGATCGAGCCAGACAGATTCTACCGGCGAAGGATTGACAAAGTCCTAAAAAGGATCAACATGATAGAGTTTGGTAGAGTAAACTTACCCATGTATCATGGAATAAGTTTCTCTAGATCTCAATGTTCCAACTTTTATAAACAAAGGACATGCATGCATTGTTTACATATCAAATGCATTTAAAATTGGATCTATCATGTATGCAATATTGTGTGCATGTCCTAATGTCTTTTATGCAATGATCATGATGAGTAGGTAACATTCTTATCTTAGTGAAGATCACTCAACTAATGTTAAGAAGATTTATAAGTACTTGACAAGAACTCAGGATCAATTCTTAATTTATGGTGGTGAGGAAGAGTTGGTTGTAAAAGGTTACACTATTGTAAACTTCCAAACCAACAAGGATGACTACTTATTGCAATTAGATGTTGTATTTTGCCTCAATGTTAGAGTTATGAGCTTGAAAATTTCCAAGCAAGAAAGAGTAGTTGATTGTACAATAGAGGCTGAGTACATTGATGCCTCCATTACAAACAAGGAAGTTTTAATGACCCCCTCATCCTATTATCCCCTATTTAGGAGGACCGAGAGGGCAAGGGCCATTAGCATATTTATAGGATCGAGGTTTATCAAATGACTAGAAATAATTATAAAATTTCACTAAATTGAAAAAGAGTTTGGAATAAAATTAATAATAAACTCTCCAATAACAAGTTACATGATATGGGAAATTATTGTTTGCAACTAGAAATGAAAACAATCTATCTATATCCTCTAAAATTACATGAAATCTTTTCTTTTGGCGCCTTCTTCTCTAGATGTCCATCTTTCATCATTAATTACAGGTTACTAGCAGTTTAACCTCAAACACCATGAAACAAAAACACAGTCTATATAACAAGTTATATTCACATGTGGAGAAAACAAAATATTTTCATCTAAGTGTAAAAACATATTCATCCATAGAAACAAAAATGGCTACAAAACTGAACATGCATTTTCTTTCTAACTTCTCAACCTAAAATCTATAGTACACTCCCTCTCTGGAGTAGTCATGTGAGGTACCCTCTCATTAGTGTTTAGTCTCTATAGTGGACTTTCCATAACCTCCCATGCTCGGGCTTGGTTTATTATGACCGTAGAGGATTTAAAGATTGTAGGAATTAAATAACAACCAAAAATTTATTCACAATTGATGTGGAAAACCTCAAAAATCCACGTAAGTCATTTAAGTCGAGTAGTCATAGGTGTAACCACATGCCTTTCTCATAAGAGAACAAAATTCCAAGATATAAGTAGTTGAGAACAGGCAAGCAATCACCCTAAAATAATACACAAGTATTACAAATTTGTCTAAAATTTACTAGTAAGATTGACTTGGGTTACAAGTTAGGATTTTGGGGTCAACATATGGTTTCATTAGGATTTTGGCTTCCCAAACCCTAATTATCACTTTTACTACCCTTTTTACTAACAAAACCTAGTTTTTATATCATATGTGTTATTATTCTCAAAATATATCCTTTTTATTCAAAAACACTTAACTACATCTATTAAGATTGTTTAAACATATTATGATCATCCAACCCTAGAAATTTGGGTTTTTATACATTAAACACATTAAAGTTGGTAACTTTAGGAACTTGTACAATTAGAGATGCAATGATATCTTAGAACTATTTTTATTTTATTTGTGACACTTTTGTGATCAATTTTCATGTATAACATATCCTCATTGGATGTCACTATAATTTGCTATGATTTTTATCAGATTAAATATCCTAACTAATTACAAGTTGCCACCTAGGTAGTGTGCCCCAGGTCCCAACCTTGCCAACTTGACTGGGTTGAGACAATGTGCTCATGCCATCTAGCAATCCATTCTCACATGGACATCACTTAGTTAGGCAAGAAAAGAATGAAAAGGACCAAGAAATCCTTACTTGTTCTGAATAGGAGATGAGGGTAAACTAGGCTTTTCATAATTCATCGTCTTCTACCACTGCTCAGTTCTTCCTTGCAAATCATTGGTCATCTTGGGGGTCAAATTCAAGTCTCGATATCTCCTAGAGACAATCAAAGACACCACACCTTTGTCGTACTTCACCAAACTCAAAGGCTATTTTGGATTGGTCAGATATGGTCTGGACTATGAGGATGGAAAGAGAGATTCTCAATGTCGCTCAAATCAAAAGTAAGGGAGAGAGGAGAGTGTTATTGGGGAAATTTAAGGTGAAGGAGTAATTTAGGAGTCAGACAGAGCCTTACGAAGATGGTTGCGGGTTTATAGAGGGTCTATAGCCTCTTATGTAGTCATGGGATCAAGGGGTTTGCTCTTGTTGCATTGGACAATTGGCTGAATCCTTGATACCCTTCCAAAGGTGGTGAAATCTAGGGTAGGTAGATCTAGAAAGATATCATGAATCTAATGGACTAGTTTCTATATTTCCTCATGCATTTAAGAGGGATAGAGAGGCAAGAGGATCTATGTGTTCACTGTTATTGGTTTCCAAAACCAATCAAGGGTAGGAGACGAGCTCCTATTCCTCTGATTTTGATCCTAGGACTAGCAATACATGTGACAGATCAAAAGGGTTCGATGTAGTTCAAGTGTGAAAAGTATTTGTGACACTTAATGTACATTTCCCATAATCCATTCATTTTAGGATTTCTAGAAAAAATCCATGTATATCTCTCCGTTTATTATTTTAGATTTAAATTTTGAAGGAAAGTTTTTAATGACTTTATCTACGTGTGGGCGAGATTGGAGACCAAAATACCTAACTTAAAGACATTTTTATTAATATTCATTTCTCCCTCTTTATCCTATTATTTAAGGCATCAGATCAATTCTTTTCTCTTTTCTACTTCATCATATTTCTTATTTTGATTAATTCTCTTATTAAAAATAATGTGGAAATGAAACTAAACCATTAGTGTCTTAGGAACCACTTTTTTAAAGAATTCCACATGATTCCTTATGTATATTATTAATTACACATTACCTTTTATATTACACTTAATATTGGATTTTCTTTCTTCCTTTCTCCTTATATTCGTTATTGAACTATTGAAAATAGTAAAAACCACAAAATCCATTGCAATGGAAGATTTGTAAATTAAATCCACATTTTAAAACAAAGCACGCCAATTTCCAATACATCCTTATTATTCAAATAATTGCATTTCAATAATGTAACTACTTGTGAAAAATCAATAATGTAACTACTTGTGAAAAATCATGTTATAATAGAGGTTCTATGGATCAAGAAGTTCATTGGTGAACTAGGAGTGGTTCCATTCACTACAATGCAGTTGAGCTATACTCTACGACAATAATGGAGCCATTGCACTAGCTAAGGAACCAAGATTTCATCAACTTTCCAAAAACATACTTAGGTACTACCATCTCATATGAGAGATTGCACATTGAGGAGGTGTTATAACTTTTAGAGTACCGACTGAAAGTACCATTTCTGATCTGCTTACAAAAGCACTTTCATAGTAAGAACATGATGTTGGTGTTAGATCGCTTGGGATCAGGTTTATGACAGATTATATCTATTTCTAATGAGAGGCTTTTTTTTGTATGCCATGAGATCTATGATGTAATGATTGTAATAGGGATACTTTGTACATTATTTGACTATTAATAATAAGAAATTCCACTCATTGTGTTTGTTTTAGTATTTGGAGATGAATAAAGTTAATAATGTCCTATCCGCTTGGACATAGTATGACACTTGTGTGGAGTGTTAGTAAAGATGTTCCATAAGACAATAAGAAGGTTATATGAAGAAGACAACAATGAATCACCTTGGTGGCCAATTCAAATTTGGTTTAGTAAGTATCAGTTCTTCACCAACAAAGACATGTCTAGTTGTTGAAAAAATAGTGTTCACAAAGGTATGATCTTTATCCTTTTTCTATGTTTTTTTAGTGACATTTTACACCTACGGAAGACGATGACTAGGGTAAAATTAGAAGGAAGTTGTCATTATTTTTTTTGCTTCCTTTTCCCAAAATCTTACCAGAATCTCATAAAACAAAATGATGCTACAAATAAACCAACATAAAAATTCCTTTTGAAGTTATCACTACCGAGATAAACACACAAGAACCCACCTTTCAACTCTTAAAAAAATAACGCACTAAAACTACCTATATATCATAATGTCATCAATATGTCATGTTTATAGGACCACCAAAGTCTTATATTACGATTGGATCTCGTTCCTCCTGGTGAAATCTCTAGAAATAGAGATAGCACTTGGAAATTGGATATATTCATTCCAAATGGTTAGGGAATGAATATAACCTATGAAAGAAAATCAACACTGTGATGCATAGTTAATTTGGATACATCTTATCTATGACCATCCTAGAGCACACTCACTAGGATTTCAAACAAAACTTTGTTGGTATAATCATATTAAAAAAATGTCAACCCTAAGAGTGAAACAAAAATAAAATTTAAAAGTATCTTTTTGGACCACAAGAGAGAACCATTTACTTTCACTTCTTTGTAAGTTATTGGAGAACACCCCCTCCATTTTGCTCCTTTACGTAATGTAGGAGATCATCACTCCTTTCCAGGCCAATTCATCAAAATCAAACCCATTTTTCAATGGGATTCATGAAAACCTTTTGCTTCTTCTCCTTTGTGACCTAAAGGAGAGAACCCAATCTATGAGAAGAATAGTCTCTCTTCATTCAAAGTTTATCTTCACCATCCTGGTACAAGAGCACTATATCCAAAAAAATAAAACAAGAAAAAATATAAACAAGAGGAAATTATGAAACTTAATGAAGAAGTCAACTCATTTTTCCTCAATAAAGAAGTTTGAGAACATTACACATTGTTGAAGCTTCTTGCAGAGGTTTTGTAGTGTAGTATTTTGATCAAATTTGACATATCACATTGTAATATATCAAAAGAAAGTGCAAAAAATGCAAAAACCTATTGAAACAAGCACATATTGTCTATATAAAGGAACATCAGAAGTGCATGGGAAATGGATAGCTCGCACTCACTATTATGACTAGATGAGGCTTGAAAAATCACTTTCCTTAATAGCTCCGTAGTGCCATTTTGGTAGTAGGATGGATTTTGGATAGATGTGAGTAAGATATAGTGGGTGTGTGCAAGGACTATTTTGGGCATTCTAGAGTCTCCATATTTATAAAAAAAAATATTTAGCATATACATATAGTTTGGTGTAGTGCAAACATAACAAGAAGTTATGCTCTATTTTTATTACATGAATACCTTCTAGATGGAACTCATAGTTTGAGCTAGGGGTCTCATAGAACCTAGAGTTTGAAAATTTGATATGGATATTATAATATTGGCCAATGATTAGAACTATATGTTACTCCACTTTTTTTTTTCAAATCATAAGTTTGATTACGAATGTTTATGTAAAAGTTTTTCAAAATTCAAGTATTTTATTAAAATGAATTCTTAAAAGTACTATGCTAGATGAAATATCTTACTAAATTCTTGCAATAATGTTATGGATAGATTTTCCCACTTGTCTGCTTGATTTTACATGATATCAAGTACATCACTTTTTACATGATATCAAGTACATCATCTAGTTATATCTAATAGTTCTTGATTTTAGACATATAACCATTATCATTATCATCTTCCCACGTTGTATCTCATTTCATAAAATTACTTTGAAGCATGTTAGAAATATAAATGGAATGTTTACTTCATAAAAATATAGACGAGTCATTCCAAGAATCTCTTACTTTTTATGTTGACAATCATTTGTGTTGTGTATGAAAGAATCAATCCAAAAGTGACGCATTTGACATGTCCTTTAAGTTATTAGTTATTTACATTACAACTTAAATGAGACATAGTTTCTTTCACCATATTGGTTTTCTTAAGTCCCAAGATTTTACGATCTTATTCCATACAAGATTTCTTGAGTCCCAAGCATGTAAGTCTCCTATATGTATATGGTTGGGGTTCTAGTCTAATTTAAAAACGTATTGTCCTTAATCTCATTTTCCATATGGTATGATAGAAGGTGTAGAGTCCTACTCAACTATCTAGGGGGCACCATTATTGCATTCTATGGAAAAGGTTATATATTGGCATCTTATCATTGGTCAAATCCACTGTTCTTTTATCCAGACTAGGTCTCTCTGTAGTGTCAAACCCATCAATTAATAGAAGGAGTCCCTTCAACTAGTCACTTTAGTAAAGCTAATTCTTTCTATATCCTAGATATATTACACAAGGTTGTTCTTTGGTTTCTTTCAGTCTACCCATGCCTAGGTCTAGGCTTCTTGGTGGACTATCAATGAGTCATCTATTTTAGGTAAATATTCAAGTTTGCATTACAACAAATTTCAATTTTTAAACAAATCATAATCAATCAAGTGTATTCTATCTGTAATTGATCTAATAAAATTTATCTTGAGAGCTGAAAATGTGCTTGAAGAAACCTAGAATGTGTAAATGATAATGCCATTATGATCATTTGCTTTGATAAATATAATTATGTCATCGATAAATCAGATAGTATGATAATTGTATAAATTGTCATTCTTTATTAGAAGTTCATTACCAACTTCTAACCTAAACATTGAGCAAAGAATAGAAGAATATTGGGCGTGGTTATCTCATGTGAAGAATGTGGTTGCTCCACTCTCTATCCTTAAACACTTCATGTGATCCATCGAGTTCTTAAATTGATGCATTGTGCATCTAGGTATTGGCATTCCTAAGCTTTTCTCAATGACCCAATCTGCTTCGATTGCAAATTTTAGTGCTTCCTCTCATAACTAGTAATGCTTCATGATTTCAGACTATAACTCCTCTAGCAAAACCTTTTCAATTTAATGTAGTTGATGGATCTCTATAACTTATTATAGGTCTATATGTATTTCTCTATCTAGATCCTTGCCTTTTGATAATATCTTAGTTTCTCCCAACTTGGCCAAAAGCTTTTGTCTACCATCCATGTAATGAGTTCCCTTCATTGTAATGTTCTTGTCTATTATGCCTTTACATTTTGAGGACCTCCAATCAATGAAAAAAATTGGTGAAAGCTTTGAGAGAGGTTGTCTATACTATCTCCAACCATCCACCACTTATCATGCTAGTAATAACTTCAACAATCTCTTCATCTTCATCATCTCCTTGGACAACTTAGAATTAGTGTCGTTTACTGCCATTTCTTGATAATTGTTCTTCTAAGATCCTTGAGTGTGAGGATTTTTAGCTTGACAAGCATCATATGTCCAATTTTCTCTCACTTTAAGAAAAAAGTGTAAGGATTGTCTTTGACAATGTTCATGTAGACCTTTTGGGACCATATCATGTTAGGAAGAATATAAATTTTAAGCATTTTCTTGTCCTTGTTAATGACTTCTCTCGTCTCTCATGATTATTCTTGTTTAGAAAAAATTTGAGAATATTTTTCTATCAAATATTTCTTCAATGAAATAACACGTAATAGTCCATTTTAATGTTTTTTGCAATATAATAGTCTAGAATTTGTTGATAGTGAATTTGTAGCCTTCATTAAGTGTGTGGGGAATATTCATCAAATTGTGTGTTAACACCTCAAAACAAAATGGCATTTCTAAATGTAATGTTTGGTACATGGAGAATGAAAGGTAAGGGAGGGGAAGGGAAGGGAGGAGAGGTGACACTTATTCATGTCCCTTTGGTTAGAATGGAGAGGGGAAGATGCGATCAATGAAAATATAAGTATAATCAACATGTCACATTTTTTTAACAACTTACATTATTTAAATTGTTAGTGCACACAAAATTACAAATAAAAGCCTTCATACTCCTTTTGCATGTCCCTCCAATTATATGACTTTTCCTTCATTTTTATGCTTGTAATTTTATATATCATAATTTGTAAATTTCCTACCAATTCTTTTTCTAATATTTTATGATATTTTTCTCTATGTGGAGTGATAAATGTTATTTGATTTTTATGTTATGTTTTAGAATATTTCCTAATAATTTCTATACCTCTCTAAGTTTCCTCAGAATTTTCTGTCCAACATTTCATATGTTATCAAAATGATGTAAAACATCTATTACATGGAAATGACTAAATCTTTTATATTTATATTTTTTGTGTACTTATACAATTGTTTATTCCCCATATCATTTATGTTCCCATTTAGTTTACCTCCACAATTCAATGCTTCTATAAAAAAATTCATCAATTTTTTCCTAGATGTACAATTTTTTTTATTTTTCCATGATTTTTTTTAATTATTTTATACTTTTCAAGTTACCTAAACAATTTATTTCAAAAATAATTTAGTTTCTCTCAAAACTGGGTGTAGAATAATGTTTTATTTTCCTTGTTTAGTTTCTCTACAATTTTCCATATTTCCCTCAGAGTATCTCTATTTTTCCCTCCCACATTCTTTGCTCTCAACTAAGTTTTCTAACAAAATTTCTACCAAATCTTTCTCCTTTCTCTTGTCTTCATTCTGCATCACCCTCTATTGGTTTGGTGTAAGTCATAGGCTATCTGGAATTTGTTTTTGAGGAATTGCAGCTCAATTCTGGAATTTGATTTCATTCACTTCCATTTGATTGATTTGTTAAATATGTGAATGTGGAAAATGTTGTTTTTTACTTTGTACAATATAATAAATAAAAAGAAACATATGTAAGGAAAATCATATTTGTAGAGAATCACAATAATTTTTCAACTGGTATAACCTTATCAAGTAGTCATAGTGCTGATATTTATTTGTTACAAATTTTTTGTTGGTACAACTAGAATTTTAAAAAAGATATCATGACTAAAACTTACATCACAAAATTTTCATTCACTTTATATTTAAAAATATTGCATTATATTTACATTTTACTTTTTAAAATTTAAGTATAGTTTTATTATTTAATACAATGTATAATATTAATGTTTCATGTAATGATGTAGTGAATTATCATTTTGTACTTCATGTTACTTAAACCTGAAGATAAAAAGATACTCAAACCACATTTTTCTCACTTGGTGAAGTGTGATTTTTTTTCTTAGAATGAATATTCGTTTTTATAAAAAAAAGCACTGAGAAAGGTGTTTGTGGTGTATAATGTTTTATCATTATGTGATTATGGTGTTTGATATTTTTCCACAATGAGGTTATATTTTGACAATAAATTACATATGTGCTACTAACATCCCTATTCATATTTGTATTCGTTAGTTATGGAGAATCATCATCATCAACAACAACAACTAAATCTCAATCTCAGCCATGTTGGGGTCACTACATTGATCCTTCTTTTCCAATCAGCACTGTTACCATTCATACTCTGATCAAAATGCAATGATTCAAAGTCTCCCTTTATAATCACTGTTCAAGTTAATTTAGGTCTTCTTTTGCTTCTTTTATTTGTACTTGAATCAATAAATAGGTACATTTGTTGGTCTTCTTTGCACATGTCCATACCAACTCAGATGACCTTCACATAACTTGTTCTCGATGCTCACCACACATACTTTGTTTCTAATATAGTCATTCCTCAAATGAACTTTTCTCATCTTCTCTGACATCCATCTCAGCATGAACATTTTGGACTCATTCATCTTGTTGTGACCTTGTTTCTTCACTTCCCAACATTCACTCCCATATAGCATGGATGGCCATTTAAATTTTCTATAGAACTTGCTTTTGAATTTGAGAGGGATATTCTGTTCATGGCTACTCTGGTTTCACTCCAATAGTTCAACCATGTATTGAAAGTATTGTTAGTTAGTCAGACACTTATTTTTCACTCCTTTTAAGAAGAAACTTAGGAACTGTGTTTTATATGTAAGCATGTAATTTTCTAGAAGTCACCAAAACTCGAGTCCCCACTTACAAATCAAATAGGAAAAAATATATAATTTTTTAGACCAAATACATCAAGCTAATCAAATCTAGAGAGGAGAGTAGACATGCTTTTTTTCCTACATTTCCCTTCTTGCTCAACATTTTTGTCTAACCAAACAGCCTAGTCCTTTTCCCCTCCCTTCCCTATCATTCCCCAACTACCAAATAGAACCCACAGGACAAAAAAGCTTACCAAATGGATGCATATTCAAGTGGTAAGTAATGGAAGTTCATCATTATGTAGAGGTTACACTATAAAGCACACATTACATGTATCATAGGTTCTTTCATAGATAAGTGTTGTGATCGAGTCATTGAATTTTGATAAGTCATCTTCAACCTTGGAACATGGAGCTTTTAAGCTTGAAGTTTTTTTATTGATCTTGAGGTGGGTTATATAACTTGAGCCCAATTTTATTATTACTCACCTTCTATTGTGCAATACTTGGCGATTCCTTTTCTACTGCAATTTTCTTGTTTGAATGATGGTTCTATGAGCTCTAATGAATATATAGGGATGTTTTCCAGGAACTAGAGTAGTTATGGATGAAGATCTTGTACTTGAAGATGATGAAACTAATATGCACAAATCAATATTGGTTTGTGGGAAACCCTAACCCGATACAAGGGTATAAGTAGGGAAACAAATATACATATGAACTCCTACTCTTTTGGGTTGATTTCTTGAGTGGGACTACTATTCTCTTAAGTGTTTAACCTTTCACTTAATGCTAAGAATATGGCATGCCAATATCTATAAGATATCCATGGTGATACATATGATATCTAAGGTGACACATATGCTTGCACCATAACATGGATGGCCTATATGACTTCTGATGCTTTAAAGAAATATGTTATTGTTAGGATGATATGTTAGTTGTTCTAAAAATGATATTCCTCAAAGGTGTTAGCTTGTAAAGACTAAGAGATTTCTAGTAAAACTAGAATATTAAATGGTAATAATGTGGTTGAGTGTAGAGGCCGACATGGTCAACTCTAACCCAAGCAATTTGATACACTCAAAATCCAACACCCTCTATCCCTATACCTCATGTGAAGACGGGGGAAATATACTATTTGGAACCTTGTTCAATACACCAATTAATGATAAGGTCAGTAGGTGAGAGAACTAAAGTATTGAACAAGGGTTCATCTATTACAACTCAAACCCTAGAGGCTGATATCCCATAATGTGGTATGTGGCCGATATACTAGCTAATGTTGTAGTCGATATCTTAGTAGATTGAGTGGACGATACTCAAAGGGATAGCAAGGCCAACACCCTAAGTGATGCTGAGTGGTCGATACCCTAAGTTGAAGTGGTGGTAGATACCTTAGATGATGTTGAGTGGTCGATACTCAAAGGAAGAGCATGGTTGACACCCTAAGTGATGTTGAATGGATGATACCCTAAGTTGAAGGGGTGGTCGATACCTTAGATAATATTGAGTGGATGATAACCTAAATTGATAAAGAGGTCGATATTGTAGTTGTTGATGGGTGGCTGATACACTAGTTGGTTGAAGTGGCCAATACCCTAGTTGTTGTTGGTGAGTCTGATACATAAGTTGATGGTGTGGTTGATAACCTAACTGTTGTTGGGTGGCCGATACCCTAGTTGGTTGAGGTGGTCGATATACAATAGGATGGTATGGCCGATACACACAAGAGGCTGATATACCTCAAGCACCATACAAATGATACCACTCTAAGCATCTCTAAAATGATAGAATTTGATGTTCTTTGTCCGACACAAGTATATGTGTCTAGGTCGACACAAGTGATGTGTCTAGGTCGATATAAAATTTGGAATGAAGGTAGATACACCTTGATGAGTGTAGGATGATACATCTTAAATACGATCAATGAATGCATCATGAAAGTAATAAGATGAATACACTTTAATAAGTGTAGGTTGATAAACCTAAAGAAGGATAAATCCATGTAATAAGTATGTTAGAGTCAATAACTTAGTATGGATGAGAAAGAAACTTTTACCTCATGTTGATAATCAATTGATGATATTTGATAGAGTAACCTTGAACATTTATGGCAATGAAAAAGCTCTTATAATGTGAATAAGGGTTTGATTGATAAATATGCATTTGGAAACCCTAAATCAGTTACAATAGAAAATCCTAACCCTAATTATGAGAGGGTTGTAATTTGAATAATTCTTCTTATGGCATGGTCATGATATTTGCTTGATATTGCATTTTGTATGAAATCCTAACCATGCAGGTGCCATGAGATGATGAACATAGTCATGTATGAGCTATGATGATTTAGCATAATACATATTATATAAGGCCTTGTGAGTCATGTGATATACTTGTATAACAAGTATGATTTATATATAGGTATGATGACCTAGAGTTGGTTATTTCCTAATGAGAAGTAATAATGTTCAATAATGAACTGAGGGTTTGATACCCAAGCATCTGATCATGATATTGATAAAGGTGAAGGGATGAAATATTCCCAATAAAGTTTTTAGGGGACTAAGATCCTAGGATAAGTGTAACAAGATATGTACCATTTGATATAAGATCTCTTTAAAATATGTTACACATTTCTATAGCATTAATCTATAATTCATGTTTGTTACTTTATTGATTCTAAAAGATGTTGTAATGCACTTAATCTATCAAGTGAAATAAAAATGTACTTGCCCTTACCATAGAACCATTCAGTGTCAGGATCTGCTAAATGAAGAAATGAGTTTTAGTCCACACACATATTTTTTAATATGCGAGGGTGTAAGATGAGTATTCCCTTGCTTCCTTCAAACCCTAGGATTTGTCCTTGAGCCATTTTCCTAAAAAGAGTGTGGTTGTAGGTTGTAGCTCTAATGCAACATTGAGATTGGTAGTAAATCCATACTCCCAGAAGAGTATGGTTGTAGGAAATGACTCAATAAAAATTAGCAAGATTGACTATAGGTCATATCCTGCAAAGAGAACATGCTATGTGATGTATCTCTATAGCGAAGAGCCTCTATAAGCCAGGGTAACTAAAATGTAGAATGACTCATAATGTCATTGCCACTCTCATACTGATCGAGAAAGGAGAGGTCGTGGATTCCAACTCTTCCATAGACCTATATGGTACTAATGCTAGCTTCACAATGGTTAGTTGGAGATGGAAGATATATTCCCATCTCCGTTGCGCATAATAAGATGGAATGTTTAAAGATGTAATCAGCAATGTAGAATATTTGTTTAAGGACCAAATATGATACTTTAACTAGTACGCCTCGAGGCATAATGTTTCTTTTTTGTATATTTTGACAAAACAACGGTTATCTCAAATCCTTGCAAGATGATGGAACAATGTATGTACAAATAAACCATGATGTATATATGTGGTTTGGTTCTTTCTAAAAAGAGTTTCCTGATAATGGATTTCTTGGAAAAAGATTTTAATTTTAAGTGATTTTCTATAAACCATTGTTAATGATAATTTCCATTTAGTTTTTGTGTGATTAAGCTGTCAGTGTGATAGCGGTCATCACAAGGGCTACTCACCACATCCTGGCGTAAAGAACTGCTTACAACTCATAGCGAGATAAGAATAAACAACAAGAAAAATGAAGGAAATAACCATCATCTCAGTGGATAGAAGAGATATAGCAATAGTCATCCAAGACTGTCATCGGGTGACCCTTCTTCTTTATCATGATCCTTTCTTAGAGCTGATCCATGGATGAGGAATAGTAGGTGAATGGATGAATAGATGTGTCGTCGACCTTCTTCTATCAAGTAAGGAAATCAGGCCTTGGCGAAGCGGTGAAGAGGTAGCCTATTGATCGGGAAAGAGAGTGATCCCTTTAACTGATGTCCTGGTGTCCTATTTATAATTTGTGTGAAACAAATTCAAAAATCACGCAATAAATGAGTCGGACCCGATTGGTCGACCAGATCATGTTGATGGACATATGCTTGTCAGTCAATGGATATCTTTCTGTCTTCTTTCTTTGTCGATGAATTTTGGACTGTCGAGTGCTGGAGTCGATAGTGTTATGTAAGCACATAAGTTGATAGATGCCAAGTTGTCAATGTGGAGGTCGATAGTCTTGTCCAAGCGTGGACGTTGACATGTTATGATTAGTTGACTACTTGGTTGCTTTCCATATGTGAGGTCGACAGTCGCAGCTCGACACCTTTGATCCTGAAGGTTGATGTCTATTGTGGTTGTCGACCCATGCATACATATGATTGTTAGGCCATATATAAATATGTTTGTTGAAGTGTGGGCCCGATAGGCTACTGCATTCACATGAATAAGAGAGCTCAAAAGGACAAACTATGAAAGTGTCTTTACACCTTCAATGTGATGTTTCTGTGCAATGGAATATATGAGCCGTTGGTGGTATTCTTCTTGGTCAATAGATATTTTAAATAATCAAGAGTGTGATAACTTTTTACAATAGCCAAGTGACCGACACATAACTTTTTTTCTTTGCCACGAAAGCATTGGCAAGTGGACAAACACCTGCTGGATTGTAACTGCCGATATATATTTAAATGAATTTCCAACGTAAAGCCTTCCCGAAACTAATGGCTTGAGACAACTGAATAAAGTCAATTGCCAAGCATTTGTTTCTATTAATTGCTTTTTGCATCTTTGACTCTTGTTTTGCCTTGTAGATTAAGGAACAAAATCTTTTTTTAACGAAAGCACTGATTTGGAAAGCAATAATGTGATATTTCCATGCAAATCAAAAGGGTCACGAATTGCATATTATGGAAACCATTAAGGATACACACATAAATAAAAAACATTTGATAAACAATAGGATGATTATGATTGGCCATGAATAAATCCTTGACATTGGAAAACTTCCTGCACAAACAAAATAATGTCATTAACAAAACCATCATATCTGTGACAAAAATAGTACAAATTCAGATTTCATTAAAACACCCCATAAATTGTCTAAAAAGATGGGGATACCAAAATATTAACAATTATGGGAGTGAAAGGTTCTATGAACTAATTTATTGGATAAAATGTGACTTAAGGATGCAAAATTGGTCTAATAAATGCAGTAAAAATTGGATGAATATCCATTAATCAGAATATTCCAAATTTAAACGTTTCTCATCCTCAAGTAACACAAAATTTGAATATTTACCAAATTAATACTTTCAACCTATATGATTGTCTCATCCTCGTATTATGTAATTTTACTTACTACCAATCATCGCCAAGCTATCCAAAATTCTTGAGATCACCTAACACATCTTCGTATCTTCTTTTCTAATATTGTTTCCAACAACACTTCCTTGCCACCATCTCTAACATCAAACATGTTAAAAAGTTTCATGAGGAGTTTAGAGAGAACCGCAGAACAAAAAGTATGCACTTGATCTGACACTGGTGTATGTCAAGAGAACGGTAAAATTTTAAGGCATTCATTGTGCACGTAGGTAGAAAAAGGAAGTGAATGGAGGTATGGAAGGAAGCAATCTCTTGTCTATTCGACTCGAGATCTTTTTTTCTTCTTTAGAGCGATCTCTCCTATATTTGACTTGAGATCTTTTTTTCTCTTTTGTTACGGTTACATTGACTATATTTTTGTCTGTGTACGTAGTGACATCTTTTCTTGATGGTACAACCCCTATTAATTTTACGAGGGATATGGAAGAAGTGGTAGAGGGGGGAAAGTGGATGTGCCAACCCAAACTTAGAGTTTGGCACATTTTTGTGGCATTTATTTTCTTTATGGTAGAATGGAAGGTAAGAAAATGAAGGGAGAAATGCAGAAGAGAGTTCAGATCAAAATGTAGCTTGATTTACAATTTAGTGCACTACATTGTTCTCCTTATCACATTACACCTAAATAATGACAATACGGGAGATTAAATAAAAATTTTATGCAATTGTGCCACTAGTCAGTATAAAGCACGATGTGTTTGATCCCTCTCATTTCCTTTCTACTTGTCATATTTTCCAAAGAAATATAATATTCAAATTCTTCAGCCACACATGATAATTTCTAGCTGTTGGTTAGTTTAAAAAATTAGTCATTTTGAGGATTTTCTTCGAATAAGTGGAGTTAAATGATGTGAACATGTATGAAATCAAGAAAACTAAATCTAATATGGCTAGGTAATGGCTTTAATTATTTTAAGAAAAAAGAAAATTTTAGAAAAATTGTAGATAAATGCAATGCATGTATGCAATGGTATGGTCCTAAAAAATAAAGTGTAGAAAGATAGAAGAGTGTGGGTGGAGTAAAGTATATACCATCCAACCTCTATCCGGAACTTAAATATTTTCTCATCCCCAAGAAAACACTAAATTTGAAATGGAGGGAATGAAAATTGCAAGACTCAACTAGGCGGTCTTGGAAGCTCAAAGAAGATCCAACTGAAGGAGATGTTGACAAGGACTGGAACCTTAAAAAGAGGAGCACCATGAAGCACCCAGTGATTGGAAGCTCGAAGGGGATTTCTGGATGAGTAAAATAATGTTGCTTTTCACCTCACAACCCGTCCAAAAGAATCCAAAAATTCTCCTTCATTAGAAGAGTTAATGTTGTATCTGTGTGCAGATAAGCAAGAGAAGGCACATAATATGATTAGTGCATATCTGGGGTATTCGGAAGTGGTTCATCCAAGAAGACTAGCGATGGACTACCTTTTTCTGAGGCTAAGGTAGTAGGTGAAAAATCCACCATTCGTGGTTGTGGTGGATCAGGCGGGGGGTCTGGCTCTAGTTTCTGCTCATCACCTAGATCATCATGTAAAAGGAGTGATGCCGACATTGGAGGAAGCATCTCAATAGTCAAATTAACATCATGAATATTTTTATGTGCTTGTACATCCTCCTTAAAAATCATGCAATTAATATTGGGGCCATTGGGGAGCGTGGGCTCGACATGTTGCTCTAGTTCCTTCATGTGGGATGTTCCCAACTCGTCAATGGATCTGCAAAAATCAGCACTATTGACAAATAATGGCGGAGGCATGTAAAATATCCTTTTCTGGATCATCCTAATAAGGGATCACAGGTGGATGTGGTGGAGTATAGAATTCTAGTTATAATGATCCTTCTTCATCTGAAACAACCATATATGAAATTGATGTTGGTTGTTTTTCTTTTGGAATATGGTCAACCAAGATTGGTTACTCCCTGATAACATCAAGATCAGAGTCTATAATAAGGACAGATAGTGGAGTTTCAAGTTCTTCAACCATGAAGGGTTCATCCTATTGATGTGACTTTTCATACTAATGTACTAATGTCTCAACCATAGAAAAGGATGGAATATCGCATTCTGGCTGTAGTTCCTCAATTTGTGCAGTTGTCGAAGCATCCGACATTGTTGACACCAAGATGGTATCATCTTCATCCTCGTCAAAAGTCATCATCTTTGGCTGCTTCATCTGTCATTGGTAACTTTCTTACTGACTCACTAGCACCTTGACTGATATGGCAAGTTGCACAAGCTCAACAATTTCTACAAATGACCTTTTTCTTCGGGCATCTGCTTCGACAAGCATTTTCTCAATAGCATCCAATATGTCATTCTGGTTGGGTGAAGGATGGATTTCATTGTATTTCTCATCATGGTAGCTACCATAATGTTGTTGATTGTAGTCCACACATAGGAAATTGATCTTCATAACATGAATGATCATAACAACCTACTGAATATTGTTGATTGAGGCTTCCTTCATTATATGATTGGCTTTTGTAGCAAGGTTCCTCATCGTCGCCTTCTGAAAATTATGGATTGAAATTGGCATATATTGCATCCACATTCATAAGTCTTGAATCTGGCGAAGTAGCTGTCATGTATCGAGGATGGACTATTGGAACAGACAATGATATGTAGTATTGAATGGCCACGACAAGGACGCACGGCAACCCCAGCAACTGCCAGTGTTGATGGCGGTCCGGCCGCCGGTCACGTCTGTGTCGGAAAGACGGTACTTTGTCGTTCGTGGTCCAAATTGCGTCTTTTCTCCTCCCTATTCCTTTCTTTCTGCCTTTCGGTCTGCTTTTTCCTCACTTTGCTTTGTTCTAATTTTCAACTTTGATGATCTTTTTTTCTTGCTCTGGTTCTAGATATCATGATTGTGTGGTCAGCGAGCGACGCACTACTGATCAACAATTAGAAAAGCATGATCCACCTCAGTCACGCAGCAATGTAATCCATTGTGTGTACTTTTCTAGATGCAGGATTGTATGATTCATAGAACTGTGGAAGGACTTTATAATTCTTCACTCCTACAAAAGCTCTTACTTTTAGCAACTACTAGACAGAAACCTTCGACTTTCTCGGCCCTAGAGGGTTGGTTATGCATCCAGTCTAATATCATAGTAGCCCTCATATTCCATGCATTTCA